>JADDOH010025135.1:0-91369 GCA_016648135.1 Agrypnia vestita | reverse complement strand
TTTTAACACGTGTTTGTAATTTGTTGCTAAAACAGGGCTACCACAAATGAACGATTCTCTGTGAATTCTCTTACAATAAAGTAGCAATAAATGATAATGCCTTTTATATGTGGGTAAATTTATTTATTTTAATTTTTTTTATTACAATTTTAAATATCACCACAACAATAATTATATAAGGAACTGCAATAATAATAATAATTATTATTATAATCGAGGATTATTTATATCATATCAAACATAAACATTTAGTTATCTGCATTTGTACAAATATTTAGAAAATTACGTTATTTACATAATATACATTGTTTGTTTATACACATAAAATACATTGTTTGAAAAAACAATATGATGAAGTACATTAATGGAATTAATAATAAATATAAAATTTTAATATAGTACGCTATTGATTTTGGAAGATAATTAATATGTTGAAATGTTGTCTCACTCTGACGGTAGGTTGTACCGCTGATTTGATCAGAAAGTGTAGCCTGACATCTAAATATTTAGAAGCAACTGCCTTAATTAGGTGAACAGTATGGTTCTCCAGCGGTGACTGGTCTAGCATGTGAGAAAGAAATATATTAAAACAATCTACAGTTAGGAATATTTTTAAGACCCTGTTGACTAAATATTCTAATGAAAAGTGAGGATTCATTCTTTTTCCTCCACTACGGTTAAGAGCTTCTCTAAAAACGCGTTCACTATGTGTGCAAATTAAAATAACGTCATCTGATGGATATACTAACCCCCCTCTATCTTTTTGTGCAATTAATGAATTTCGCAAAGTTGTCTTAAAGCCAATAAGGGCAGAAAGACAATTCTCACATTTAATTTTTTTATTTAGATGCCTGACAACAAAAACACAAATATAAATTATACAACTCTCCACATACTGACTGCACATATATATTGATTCAGGAATATCGTCGAAAGGCAAAGTATTTTCGAAACTCAATTCGTCATCACGTAATAATTTTAATTTGGAGGAGGAACAGTTTATAATGTTGACAGAATTATTTGAATTACAGTTAAGTATACTAATTTGATCTAAAGGTATGCAGTTTCCATTTACATTATCTTTGATTTCTGCGCGTATAAGTAATTTCGTGTACGCGGACTTAAATTGGCTAACGGTTGGGTTGTTATTATAACCACCATGTGAGCGTATAGCTCCGAAAAATAATTCGATATGATCTTGATTAAATTTGTACATCGTTAGATATTTTAACACTGGGGACTCTGACATTAAATACGTCTTAACTAATAATTGTAAACTTTCTATGCAAACTCGAAAACCCAAAAACCCCATTTTTTTATTAGACTGAATAACTTTTACTCCATTTGGTAATTTTAAATCAGATAAATATACGCTAACATTACTCAGGTACGCAGAAAACTTTAAATGATTCCCCGAGACTACAGGCCTTTTCCATTCAGGTGCCGAAATATTACGGGAATTGAATATATCAAATAGTTTGTTTATACATCTTATGAAAAAAATTGTTGGTTCACTGTTAGAAAATTGTGGCAGCTTTAGATTTTTAGCACAAAATTCTATGGCATCCGCTACAGAATCGCTAAATAACTGCGCCGCTAATCGAACCTTCATTTTCTGTCGCACATAATCAATGTGCTCTCTCCGTAATTTGTTACCTAAATGAAGTCCATAATTATCCTGTAAAATATTTAATTGCTCTATAAACCTCCAATCAATGATACCACCATTGCTATCTAAAAAATATTTTTTATCCCCTAGTGTATTTCTAATTAATTGAAGCATATGACATGGGTCAAAAAAAACCACAACAATTTCATTTTCAAAGAGAAAATATGGTTTTAAATTATGCTCTTCAAACGAACAACCCAACTGTTTTGCCATACTTACGTTTGGAGCTGCGCCATCGAACGTCAAAGATATTGTACGAATTCCACACCCTTTTAGCAAAGAGAGACATTGAGTAACCTGTTAAGCCATCCACAGGAAAATATCCAACTGGTATTTTCCATGACCCGTTAATACAAACAACTATAAAGGTAAGTATCTCACGAGCAAGGGGTATTTCATCTCCTTCCAAATTTGCACCAAAATTAACATATCCCATTTCCACTTGTCCAATCCTTTCTAACTTCTTACGGATACTCATTTCATCCATTACAAGTGAGCAAAGAATTGGACGATCGCTGTGCTTTACTTTAAGTTTGAGGGCATCAAACGACTCTTGAGTGAAGCCGGGATCGCAGTTAACTTGTTTGTACCAATTCGATAATGTTTTGGTATGAGGCAAGCAAGTGTTGAAAGTTTCCCTCACATAGTTATACGCTCTAGGCGAATAAAAATGCAAGGTAATAGCAAATTTCCTCAGCTCTGGGGAGTATTTCCTCGTTAAAGGGAGCTTCTGAGTCTTAGATATTTGTCTTTTCAAAAAATCCCTGTTGGGCCCATCCATTGAGGATAATATCTCAATACCCTCACTTTGAATATGGCCCATTTCTTTTAATTCCTGAACAATATTTGTTAAATTAGCAATTTTTTTCAACTGTCGACGATTTGACTGTTGCAATGTTGCAACTTTTCTCTGCAATTTAACAATACTTTCATTTCTCTGAAACAATTGTTTTTTTAAAGCTAATTTTCTAGGAGTATCGACGTCTGGTGCTGTTACACTGTTGTGAGTATTGAACACTACCTGAAATTAAACAAAATCCATTATATATTATGCATTTCAAATAATTCATAAAAGTGAACGGAAACATATATTACACTTAAATAAAGAACTAAAAAAACTATTTTAGGTAAAACGTAATATCTATACTTACATGGCCAACGACTTCATTACATGAAGGGATCACTTCTAGCAACTCTCCCATGTTTACTGTCGAATTTGTAGACTGAAAGTAATAATATCGATTAAATTTAAAGCTTTCAAAAAATCAATACAACATTTTAGGTAAAACGTACTATTTATACATACATGGCCAACGACTTCATTACATGAAGGGATCACTTCTAGCAACTCTCCCATGTTTACTGTCGAATTAGTAGACTGAAAGTAATAATATCGATTAAATTTAAAGCTTTCAAAAACTCAATACAACGATTTTAGGTAAATCATACTATCTATACATACATGGCCAACGACTTCATTACATGAAGGGATCACTTCTAGCAACTCTCCCATGTTTTCTGTCGAATTTGTAGACTGAAAGTAATAATATCGATTAAATTTAAAGCTTTCAAAAAATCAATACAACGATTTTAGATAAAACGTACTATTTATACATACATGGCCAACGACTTCATTACATGAAGGGATCACTTCTAGCAACTCTCCCATGTTTACTGTCGAATTTGTAGACTGAAAGTAATAATATCGATTAAATTTAAAGCTTTCAAAAAATCAATACAACGATTTTAGGTAAAACGTACTATTTATACATACATGGCCAACGACTTCATTACATGAAGGGATCACTTCTAGCAACTCTCCCATGTTTACTGTCGAATTTGTAGACTGAAAGTAATAATATCGATTAAATTTAAAGTTTTCAAAAAATTAATACAACATTTTAGGTAAAACGTACTATTTATACATACATGGCTAACGACTTCATTACATGAAGGGATCACTTCTAGCAACTCTCCCATGTTTACTGTCGAATTTGTAGACTGAAAGTAATAATATCGATTAAATTTAAAGTTTTCAAAAAATTAATACAACATTTTAGGTAAAACGTACTATTTATACATACATGGCCAACGACTTCATTACATGAAGGGATCACTTCTAGCAACTCTCCCATGTTTACTGTCGAATTAGTAGACTGAAAGTAATAATATCGATTAAATTTAAAGCTTTCAAAAACTCAATACAACGATTTTAGGTAAATCATACTATCTATACATACATGGCCAACGACTTCATTACATGAAGGGATCACTTCTAGCAACTCTCCCATGTTTTCTGTCGAATTTGTAGACTGAAAGTAATAATATCGATTAAATTTAAAGTTTTCAAAAAATTAATACAACGATTTTAGGTAAAACGTACTATCAAAACATACATGGCCAACGACTGCATTACATGAAGGGATCACTTTAAGCAACTCTCCCATGTTTACTGTCGAATTTGTAGACTGAATGTAATAATGTCGATTAAATTTAAAGTTTATGAAAAATTAATATACCTAACGATTTTAGGTAAAACATAATATCGATGGCTCCTACGTATGCTATTATAACCCATAAATCGAAAATTTTTAGTTTTTTTATGTTTTTCTTATTTCTTATATCTTTATAACAAAGAAATAAAAACATTTTGCAATTAATTACGTTTTTTTTTCAGATGTATTTTATAAGGCAATGTATATTTATACCGGATGAAAATATACTACTTCATATACTAGGAGTTTCAGAATGCACACCGTATAAATTGGCGATTTAAGAAATTTTTTATGTAACGAAAAACGAATAAAGAATGAACACAATAGGTACTTACTCTATCAAAAGCCAGTTCTGCTCTTGAATAATTCGTAGGAACGGCAAATTTTTTTATTCGAACTAATTTGTTTTCTTTCCTTCTGTCAAAATGTACATTCAAGAAGTGATCTGAGCAAACACAACTGTGATTTCCGGGATTCCAATTAATCCTTCCCACAGCATGGATCCATTCACTTTTTTTACTTCATTTTTTGGGAACCTACAAAAAATGATATCCCAATCCGAATACTTTAAATAATAAATAATAAATAATTTGTATTCTAAAATTTTAAGCACAGCCCTGTCGGTCCAATATGCTTTGTCATAAAAATACCACATTGAGCTTAGTTAGATCCATACAATGTAGTGCCTTCTCATTCTTACTCCTAAAAATTCAGAATTTTTAAAGGAGAAAAAAAGAGACGGATATATTTTAAAATGTCGGCTATCTAAGTAAATAATTTTACAGTTCGTATTGATTGAACATTCATAGACATATTTTGATTTAAGTCATCAAAAACATCTTCAAAATAGCATTCTCCGAATTATTTGTGTAATAAAATCAATCAAAAATAAACGTTCTAGGATTTTTTAAACAAAAGTAAATGTTTGCACTTGGTTTGTTGTTAAAATTATGAAATAAAACGTATATATGTAAAATTTTCATATTTTGGATAAAATACCTGTGATAACTGATATGTTTCTTCCCGTTTCCAGTCCTATTGGAACACCCCTTCATTGCACAAGAAGGCATATCAATTTTTTGTAATATTTGCACGTAAACACACAATAATTTATCGAAAATACGGATAACAAATCTGTCAGCTCTGCCGTTATCTGCCCGAGTTTTGAAACTCGGGCAAAGAGAACCCTTACAAAGCAATTAAAGACGTACTCGACCGGGTGATCTTTTTTGTCCCTTTTTGTCTTATGTGTCACTATATTGTTAAAACTGAGTAAGCTTTATGTTACCACGCGTACGGGTTTGGTAAAATGTTTAGTTATCCCTCTATGGATTGTATATACTCTAAGATCGAACCTGTTTTTCACCGTTACACTACAAGGACCAGATTTGGTACCGCTAGACCACAAGCGGTTTTGCGTACACATAAACAAAATTTGCATCAGTCAAGGATCAGTATAAATGTTTTAAGTCGTGTCTCGTGTCCTAAGTGGCTAAATCCCATATCATGGCCCCATTGTATATACAATGAAAATGAGTATTTCACTATATTATTAAATGTGCTAATAACAAAATGAAATATAGTTTACATTTAAATAATGAGTATTAAATAAGTTATTACACTTTAAAGTTTCTAAGAATGTACTGTATATTTTGACATTTCAAAGGCAATATCTGAGGAAAAATGTGTAAATCAGAAACAACGTACAAGGTTTACATGACAAATTTATATTTATAGACGAAAGAAATATGATGAATATTGAACGTAGGTACTTTTTATATTTTGTTAGTAGGTTTTTTAGTTATTTATTATATGTATATGGTTTGGTTAGGTTAGGTTATTAGGTTTTAATTTACTTTATTTACTTTGTATGGTACTTTGTTTAATTTAGATGACGGTTATTTATGTTACATACAATTAAATTGCTTACGTTTATTAATATAATGATTATTTTGATGATTTTTTAAAATATTCTTTAAACGAAATCATATAATTTATAGATTATTAATTATTTTTCTATTCTTTACGGTTTGCGTGAATGTTTGGTGTATACATGAAAAATTAAATTCATATTGCTTAATATTTATTATTATTTATGGTTTGCGCTTTTCCTTTTATATACCTTTTTCTATGGTTCTTAAAGTAATGATTGACATTAAAAATGTATGGTACAATCATCGAAACTTGAAAGTCCAATATTTTATTTAATTGGCTTCGAAACTGGAGAGAGCTGGCACCAGACCGAGATGAGTGGAGGAAAATTATTGAGGAGGCCAAGACCCACCAAGGGTTGTAGTGCCAAGAATGACGATGATGATGATTTTATTTAATACTTATTATTTAAGTGTGAATTATTTTTCTTTTTGTAATCAGGACATTGAATTATATAGTGAAATACTCACTTTACTCTCTTTCTTTTAACTCGTAGCGTCTGCTTGTCTGCCGAAAAAGCTTTGGATCGATTTTTAACCCTTTTCCCGTGATCCAAATGAACTGAAACTTTGCAGGCAGACTTGTGGCGACGATAAAAATGATCAAACAAAGTCGTTTAAAAAATTTAATTATAGTATAATTTTGGATTTTCGAAAATTTTAACGTTTTTTTTTCAAATTACAAAAATGAGAAAGGCGCGAAACCTATTTCAACTAGTCTGACTCGAGCCATGGGTCCGATCAGACGGTTTCGCCGACGCCGTGTCCCCTATACCAATTATTACGTTTTCAATATTCTATAATTTTTAAGGATAATAATATACATGGAATAGATTTTCCACATGGACTTACAGCAAGAGGAATATGTCGATAGAATATCAAATCGGAAACAATGCAAATGAAAAAGGGAGTATAAAATAAACTTGTTTTTTATGGGTTAGTTTTTAGTTACTTTCTTTTAACTCGTGGCGTCTGTTTGCTTGACGAAAAAACTTTAGATTGATTTTTAACCCTTTTCCCGTGATCCAATCGAGCTGAAACTTTGCAAGCAGACTCGTGGCGACGATCAAGAAGATCTATCAAATTTTCGTTAAAAAAATAATAATTATAGTATAATTTTGGATTTTTCAATTTTTTAATTGTTTTTCCATACAAGTTATATGGAGATTACGACGCATATGGTAGACACGAAACCAGAAAATGAGAAAAAGAGTATGTATAATAAAAACTTGGTTTTTATGGGTTAGTTTTTTTATCGTATGAACAACGGGACCATGATCTTGGATTGTGCCTCGTAAGTTTTTTTTCCTGTCTCGAGTGTTGCGAGACCGAGTCCCCGCGCGGAAGGTCCACCCCGCGGAGCCCCCGCGACCACCTCCGTCGCGGCTCGCGGCCCAGCGCCAGCATCCGAGCATCTCCACTGAGCGATGACGGTCCGAGATCTTCCTCGTTCTCTTCCGCCGTCCCTGTCGGCTCTCTGTAACGCTATCGATAACGTTGAGACTTCACACGCGAGGTGTACCGGAGCTAGCAGCAGAAACTTGGCCGGTAGATTCCTGACTATGTTGTGAGTCTAAAATGTTCGAGCGACCATGACCTAATATCAATAGTTATGGAGATATGCGACATCAAAGATTGTTTTTTTTTGCAATATTTCTTGCTTATTTTTTGCGAAAAGTTGAATTATCACAACTATACATTCAGATTGTTAATCTATAGGCTTTTCTGAACTAGAATCAATTGTCAGAATGCGGTCCTCGGATTTTGCATACTCAAGTACCTCTGGCTCCTGGACTAACAGTCCAGTTCCGTATTTGACAACAAATAACGCTAGCTTTGCGGTCTTTCTGGAAATAGTCCGCTAAAAAAATAAAACCGTTCACAGATGGTGTTACATAAAGAATACTTTGTGGAAAGCATCTGACTTTATAACGAAAGCATTATGTCTTTAAAAATAAAGAAGCGATCACGAAAAGAATAAAAAGAATTGCCTTTATCTGCGAAAATGATGCACGACAGAATTGCCAAAATGTCTGTAGTTATTCAGGACAAGTAACCCCCTTTGTGTGATATATTTTGGCACAAGGTCCCAAAGAAGAACTTCTTGGACTGCTGCCGCCCAAGGGACAAACACGCGGAAAAGATAAACATATCTGGAAAACACTGGAACTGACCTAAATAAGATAATTTCCGTTGCTACTGATGGAGGTAAAAGTATGACAGGCGTAAACAAAGGGGTAGATTCAATTTTAAGGGGAAAAATTAACCACGAAATTCTCACGATCCACTGAGTAGATGCAACGGATGAAAATTTACAATCATGAATTCAATTTAAATAATTAGCAATTTGCCAAATATAGTAATGCAATGCATGGACTTCGTTCTTATTACATTTTTATATAAAACTTATCGAACTTTTTTCCCCTAAAAATCCATATACATATGGCTGGTTCAAAACAGAAGTAATCCAAGTAGCATTTTGTTAATGTTGATAATGAATAAAATAAAATATTTTAATTGTCTCTAACAAATGTATTAAAAAATGTTTGATAAATGATAGATGTAAACATAAGTTGGGCTTAATGAACGGTGCAGTGATCAAAGTAGCAGCATGTAATGAACTTAGATTACATTTGCAGTAAAAAAATAAAATTTTGAAAAAAATCAGAAATGTAAAAAAAAAAAAAAAGAGTTTGTTCAAAAAAGTACTGAATTGCACGTGGATTACTTTCGTACAAACTTAATTCATATCCAAGGAGTCCAAAAAGTGGCTTGGCTTAGTTTTGCCAAAAATGCTACTTGGATTACTTCTGTTTTGAAGCAGCCATATGTATTAGTGATGGGTCCGCTCTGTACTCACTACTACAATGTAGTACTACAATACATTGAAGTGCACACTTCGCACGTTTTGAAGTGTAGTGCACACTACAAACTACAAACACCAAAGTTATTGAAAGTATAAACTTCAAATAGTACACTTCATTTCAAAGCGAACACTACAAAGTACATACACTTCAAAGTTATCGAAAGTATGAGAAACATACTTTAAATAGTGCATTTTTTACGTGAAATTTTTGGGAAGTTGATGTAGATATGTGAAGCGATCTCTGGAAATTGTAACAACACCCCCCCATGGTTTGATAAATTTTGGGAGCCATGAAGAAATTTTTGGGAAGTTGATGTAGCTAAACGAAGAAACCTCCGGAAACAAAAAACAAGAAATCTGGCTGGCGACCTTTTTTTTGTTTAGCTCGCCAAATTTTTATTTGGGAAAAAAATATTAACTTACTAATATTACATTACTTCATTTCATTACACTTCACTTCATTAATACTACAATTACTTCATTTCGTTACTTCACTTCATTAATACGACAATTACTTCATTACATTACTTCACTTCATTAATACTACAATTACTTCATTACATTACTTCACTTCATTTCGTAGTACTACAATTACTTCACTTCAAGTAGTTTTTATTACAATTGTAGTGTACACTTTGTAGTCTTCAAACTGGTGAACGTGTGTGTGTTGTAGTCTTCATTTTGAAATGTAGTTTTTCCCTTCGCTAATATGTATATTTCATACGTGTGGCTCTCTGGTATCTTTGTTGTCCTATTTCAATGACAATTTGGCTCTTCTCGCTTGAAAAACTGCCGACCCCTGGACTAGCTTACGCGAGAAGACGTAGGAATGTGAACGAGGCAGATGATATGTCATAGATGATACACAAGAGTGTGATACACGTACTTCTGCGGGGAAATGATAAGTTGGTTAATTAGATAATTTATTACTTAAATGTTCTCAGCTCCATGCGCTTTTCATTTTTGCAAGCGGACAATTAATTATAATTAACATTTCTCAGTAAGCGATTAATTATTTTTCGCATTTTGTACAAAAAATATTGCTTTATGACACGATTCGGTGAATTATAAATTATAATAAATGTAGAAAGGCTCAGGTTTTTTAATGTTAGTATGTGGAAAAATGTCTCCTTTACCAAACCGTAGTTCAGCGATTCGCATGTTTTAATATTAAGCCATGTATTAACTAGGGGACAAATTGTCCCTCAACAGCATGCGCGGCATAGAGTCTACGTGACGTTGCAACGTCGTGCACTGTTCCGCGACCTCGCGCACAACATAGCGCGGCATTTCTACGTGCCGTGGCAACGTTGCCATGCGCACGGTACCCGAGCGTACTCACTGCAACATTCTGCGGAGCGTCAGTACCACGTGGTATGTTTACAAGTGAATACGCATGCGCTGTATCTGTCAAGATGACAATGCGGGGAAACGAAATCGTTCTCGAACTCATCGAGCTGTATCGATCGAAGATCGCATAGAATGTCCGTCCTTCTTTCTCTTTGCAGTAAATAATTTCGCATTCTCCTCTTTTTTCTCCTCTTACTTTTCGATAAACTCATTAACATAAACAGATACGCGGCTATCATCATAACCTCATAGGGCGATATATTTCCGTGACGTCTGGAAAACAATAATTATTTGCAAAAAGGACCTTGTTTTTAATAATATTCAATTTACTACAGTAAAACCTCGTCAATTTAAAATTGCGACCCAAAAAAACATTTCGAATTGCGCGGAACCCCGTTTTCGCCAAATGTGATACCGCAGCTGTCATCCATAACCTCATCGGATGACATTTCCGCGACAAGATATGCGAGTCCCGGTGTGTGCACGTCAATTGACCGCGTCATTGTCCCCGAAACATGAGCGTAGATGTTGATGCGACATGTCGAGCGGAATGTTTCGCGATTTGTCCCCTAGTGAATACATGGCTTTAAACTGGTATCATACACAAGTTATTAAGTTACTCGTAACAACGTCTTTATTCATCTTAAATCACCATTAAAAATGTTACGAAATATTCTTACTCCGTTTCGAACGTTATATTTTTATATAACATATATATATATATATTTTGATTAATTAAAATTTGTTTAAGAATTCGTAGGTGGTCATGCATTATATTATATGAAAATGAGCATTATATTCTTATACAACAATATGCCACGGTAGCCAAATGAAGCTAGAGCGGTCTTTTATCATGCGAAAGATACCGAGATCGATAATCGGTGCCTCCAAAAACGTTTTGAAATTAAGATCAAAATTAAACACAACGTAAAAAAAGGACTAAAAGTTTCATGATGTAATTTTACAAAAAACGGTTTCATCCAAATCGGATGTGCTACATTTTAGATATTTCATTTCTTAATAAATTCATAATCTTTTTTGTTGTCTTGGACAAACGTGCATCGGGGAGAGTTGCATTTTAGTCACGGCGGAGGAGCTCCACCGAAATGGAAATGACGCGGTAATTTTTTCTTAAATTTTCCAATAGAATAATAGTTTACTATTTGCCTTAATAAATGCCAATCAAAAAATATTTGAAAAAGAAAAAAACATTTGAATTTCAAGCCCCCAGGGTGTAACAACGCATTTTCTGTAATCAACTTAAATGGTTCTACAAAAAACATAGGTATTCTATTTATATCAAAAATCTGAAAACAACAGCATACAAAATAGGAGAATGATAGTTAATAACTATAATAATAATAAAATAAATAAAAAAGGTTCTTCTCACAATAATATTGAATTGTAAATTCCTATCTTATGTTTCTTATATAGGCGAATGTTATCAGATCAATCCTTCCTTTTCCAAATAATTCATAACCTTATTGATTCTCCTGAAATCACCAGCTTGCTATCTTTCCACGTCCCACTCCGACCTACCAGACAGAAGTACCTCTTTTCCCTTCCAGCTTATACCAACAATAGGAAATCCTCTCCGATCCCACGCATATGCTCAGATTATAATAAACTTTTGAATTCAATAGTTTAATACATTTAATACTAAATATGAAGAGTATCGTCATACGGTGAGGCAGATACTAGAAATTCTTCCCCCTCCCTGACCATGTGAATTATATACATTATGTTATACAATTACCTTTTATGTTTATGATAAAGTTAAATTAGTAACAATCACTTAAATGAAACCGTAAGATTGTTTGATCTGTCATTCATATCAAATTGACTTGTCTATAATCATGTCTATCTGTGTCATCCTTTAATTGTGGGAGACATTTAACTCTTTTTTCTGTATTTTGTCCTACCAAGCAATTGTGTCTCCCTGTCGGATGACCGAATAAAATAAAATAAAATAAAAAATATTTGAGACATGCTTTTTGTTGTATCTACGAACTAGCGTAAAATATTAAAAGTGGCGTACAAACTTCTGTATCTTCCAATAAAAGCTAAAAGAAAAGTCTATAAAGCATGTATTCTGCCCTGTTTAACATATGGTAGTCAAACATGGACACTAACGAAAACCTTAACAAATAAACTAAGCGTCTGTCAAAATAGCATAGAAAGAAGTGTCATTGGAATTAATAGAAGAGATAAAGTAAAATTAACAGAATTCAATTCAAACAGGCACATTCTGTATATCGAACACAATGGCGATGGACTGGACAAATGTTGAGAGAAAGGCAAGAGAAATGGACCAGAATAATAACATAGCGGTATCCAAGAGACGGTAAAAGAAACAAAGGTGGACAACGAAAAGACGGGAAGACGATCTAAAAAAGGTGCCTGGTCCAGAATGGATCAGAGTTGCAAAGTGTAGAGAAAAATGGAAATCTTTAGAGGAGGCCTATGTCGAAAGACAAGCTGTTTCTAAAAGTAATAACCCGAACGCTGAGAATTTAGAATAATTTAAATAATATAATATATTTTTAAAAAATTATCTTTTTAGTTAATAAGAAGAGATGCAAGTCCAGAGAGTATTATCTAACTTGAGGACGGACGATGCGGAACGCCGAATCGGATTCAGCGCCCTGGCGGAGCGGGCCCAACCCTCGCCGTGGACGGTATGCTGATTAATCCCGCTTATAAAATAGCGAGGAATCTTCAACAATTGTCGTATTTAACCTTTAGGCCCGATCATCTCGGCTATTAATAGCCGTTACACAACCGACCTGCGCCGTCTCCCGGGATGCTGTCAGCCCGCGATAGCTGTCCGCTGTTTAAGGGGTTATGTACAGTCAGGAGGCCCAAAAAAGCGAATTTTCAAGAATTTTTTCTGAGAAGACTTTTAAATTTATTAATGTGAAAATTTGTACACCTATTATGGTTACTTTTAACTGTATTTTAACATTTATGTATTTGTAAAATAATAATTTTGAAAGCTGCTATAGCTGATCTCCAGGAGCTCCTCTCAAAAAGGGCATCTTCAAAATGAAAAAACCAAAAGGATTTCGTCAAAGTAATGTATAATCTTGTAATTAATCGAAATATTTATCGTCGCGAAAAAACCTTCGATTAATTACTAAAAAATATACTTAAGAAGCATGTGTTAAAATTTGAGACTGATCGGTTGAGCCGTTTCCGAGAAATCTTTGTCACCGATCTTAAAGAGACAGTTTTGAGAAAAACGCCTTTAAAGTTTCAAAAACGCTTTACATAGAGTAAAAAACTTTTTTTTTCAACTTACATCGAGTCGTCTATTCCAGGGCCTTTCACTTTAGTCATCTGAATACATTAGAAGGAAACATTTACAATGGACAGGTAAATAAAAGGTACAGCGTTACAATAGGTAGGTAAAAGGTACAGCGCTCTAGGTGAGCGCTGGCGCGCCAGCCTCGCGAGCGCTCCGACACGTGAATACAAATATGCGCGTAACTTTGAAAATAATCGCCGGATTGACTTGAAATTTTCTGTGTGTTTACTTAAATATGTGTACATTACGAAATTGAAATAAACAAAATCGATTTTTTGAAAATTGTAACTTTATATAACCCCTTAAATGGATTCGTTGTAGACTGTAACTTCGTGGACGGTGATAGGTGCTGGCCAAGCATGTCGTTGGCAATGCTTTCGCGGTTTCGCTGTTGCGTGTGTCGTCCGCCTAGCCCAAATTTTCTAATTAAATTATTCCATCTGACCGTTGCGTTGTATCGATTTGACGGAATTTTATTATGTTCCTTGTAATAATTGTGTCAAGATTGTATCAAATTAAATTATATACGTACATATATATATAACTTATTATTTTTCTCTTTGAAAAGCCTCAACAACCGAAGAGCTTGCATGAGAAGATGCATGAATGTAGCCGAAGCAAAAGTGGTGTGCCAAGATAGAGGAATATGGCGTTCTATCCTCTCTGCCTACCCCTGCGGGGAAACAACGTAATGGTTAGTTAGTTTTGTAATATGACGGCAAAGAAAAATTCCGTCTTAGTCTTTTTATACCAATGTTGTGTATTTTAAATTAGCGCTCAATCTGAACCGGACTAATAATCTGTTATGACGGCACTCTTTTGCATGATATGTACATCGCTGGTGACAGTCCATCTTGATAGCTGGCGTGCGTAAATGTATGAATGTGGAAGAGGTGAGAATTGTGTGTCAGGACAGAAAGGTGTGGCGCACTATCCTCTCTGGCCGTCTCCGGTGTGATGGTAAGTTAGTTGGTTGATTTCCGTTATTGTCCTTCTCTTACTTCTTCTTCCTTGCACTGTCTCAACTCATTGCCTAAATAGGCTGTTGGGGTCGGTTCTTCTCGTTCTCAGGCTGTATCTTCGTCGGTTCTACGTATCGATTTCATCCAGGCCGTTTCTCTGTAGTGTTTTGGAGCATTGAGGCATCCAGGAGTTCTTTGTCCTTCCTCTGGATGACTGTTGGTGAAGCTCCCTAGACATCGGTGGTGGTCTCTGTCTTATGTGCCCATATCTATCGTTCCTCCAGCTTACTGTTTATGTCCGTGACACCCAGGCTACCACGAATGCGTGAACTTTTAATCCTGTCTTTTAGTGTTACTCCTGACGACAATCTAAGCATTCGCATTTCTGCTGTTTCGAGTTGCCTAGAGTAGGAGTTGTACGTAGTCCAGCATTCGGAGCCATACATTATCGCGTGTCTGACAATAGTCTGATATATCTTTCCTTTAAGTTTTATAGGCATTTTCGGGGCACACAAGATTCCTGTTACGGATCTAAATGTCATCCATCCCGCCCCTATTTTATGGTTAACATCCGCTGCACATCCACACATATTATTAATCAGTATATCATTATCATTAAATAATTAAAATAATGCGTAATAAATTGTAATTCTATTAAGAAATAGAATAAAGAAAGGATTTTCCATGTGGAACGGATGGGTGAGGAAAGAATGGTAAACAAATTATAAATTATCGAGTGTTGAAGGCATGACCAGATAAATCAATATTGGAGGACGGCTCTGTCGGAAACTTCAACAACCGAAGAGCGTGCATCGGAAAATATATGAAAGTGGACGAAGCAAGTGCTGTGCCAGGACAGAAGATCGTGGCATTCTATCCTCTGCCTACCCCACTGGGGAACAGCATGCTTGATTCTTAGTTAGTCAAATTATAACAGATTGTTAGTCAACTTTGTAAAAACCACTACCAGATTTTAGGTCTACCGGTTTCGAGACGTACCCGTCTCTTCGTCAGGACCAACACTACACCACTACATTCACAACACTACACACCTCAACCATAGTATTGTTACACTTCCACCAATAATTGATCACATGCGTGTTAGTCTTTTCAGGGACAAACATGCATTGATTAGCCTAATGAACCATCAGGGATCTACCGAAAGAGAGTGAGAGGGGGCGGGGTCTAAAGTGGGTGTTACCCCATCTTTTGTGAACATTAGATTAAACAAAGGGCTATATGGAAAATTAATTTGGTTGTTAATTAGGGGTGCTCTATTATTCACCGCCTCCCTAATGTAAAAAATTATTCAATTTTAAACCTTTATTATTAGTATTTAATATTTTCACCCCTATTTTTGCGTCAAACTTATGATCATTTTCTATGAGGTGGTTGGCAAATTATAATTATAATAATTTAATAAAGGCAAATTATAATAATTAATCAAATTATAATTATAATAATTAATAATTCTTAGTTTTGTTGACCAAATTCGCATCGTTTAAGATATACTGCTCAGTAAACAATTTTCTTAACCAAACTGCCGCTAAAATATTCTTGTAATATGTATTGGAAATCAATATTTTACTGCCAATTATCCTGCTTTTGCGTCGTTTCATGTCAAAATATGTCAATTTATTTAGATGATAATCAATTTATTATGTTACTATATATTTGATAACCACGATGGTTCAGACTTGGCGGTTTCCTACAAAATTAATCGAATGTGTGTAAAATAATACCCCGTAACTTAAATGTCCAACCCATATTTAGCGTAATACTGATTAGGCACAGTGAAACATACCCAGTAATGCAAATGATATTTTTAATGATTACCTATATATAACGAAATTTGCATAATTGTTTAGTGAAACTATTAATTTTGCTGAATTCATCCATCGTAAAACGTATTTATTTCATACCCGTGTGCATTAATTTTTTTTATGTTAATTAATTTGATTGATTAACTGTATTTTATTTTCGCTTACGGCACGTTAGGAAAATCTACAGGGCAGAAAAATGTACATGTAAGGAGCGAGTGTAGAGCTGTTTGTAGCGTATTCGACAGAATAAACTATTGCTGAGACGGTGTGGTGTGGTCAGGTGAATTTCTAAGAGCGAGGAGAAGATGGCAAAGAAAGTGTATGAGGCAAATGTTGAAGGCAAACGGAACAGAGGGCGTCCGCAAAAGACCCGACACGATCAGATAAATCAATTGTTGGAGGACATCTCTGTTAAAAGCTTCAACAGCCGAAGAGCATGCGTGGAAAGAAGTTATTTTAAAAAGGCGAAGATACGACATTCAAAATTAGGTGATTTATACGTTTTTGTAATGTTATTTTTTACAGAAATGGTTATAAATCTTATATAATTTATTGATTTGGCATTAATTAACTTGTGGAATGACATGATTGATTTATATATAAATAAAACACTTGTATAAGACCACATTTGAGTTCAAATATACACTACTAGTTTCGAGAACTACAGATGTTCTCATCTACAGATGAAAATATAAATTAATAAGCATTCTAATAAAATATCTTAGGTACTGATAGAGGTTGGTGGGGGAGGGGGCAGCCATCTCGAAAATTTAGAAATTCAAAAAAAAATTCTGGAAGTTTTAAAATTATTAATATAATATACAAAAAATCCCTCCTCCCCCCTCCTCATTTGTTTCCATTAAATCAAGCATCACCCATGGCTACCCCCTCCCCCATTATTTGGCCTTTATATTTAACTGGATGTAATAATTTAAGCGTATATGAATCGAACGAGTGATTAGTGTGTACTATATGGTTTGAAAATTCAGAAAAATAATTGCTTTCAAGACCGCGACAGCGTTCTTTGATTCTTATTTTTATATCGGAAATATATCAGCGGATTGGCCGCCATATTTCATATCGCTGTCTCCACAAGGGATTTCGTACACTCCGCTTTTATCCAAAAAGTCTATGATTTCAATGCTTATTAGTTCTAACATCTGTAGTTCTCGATACTATAGCTAGACCGCACTCAAAAGAATGTGCGCAAAAAATAAGTGCGTTGTTACGATGCAAAAAATGAACACAAAATGAGTTTTTTCTTGTAAGTAACTAACCTTTTTTAAACTAAAAAATATATATTTATTTGGAATATCATACTGAGGCTTGTAAAACGGGCTTGCCAGGCAACTTTTCCAGACAAATCTAGGGAATTGTCTTTTGATTGTTGTCTACCTATAGTAGTGTACACTCAAAATTGGTCTTATACAAAGTGTTTCAGTTATAAATCTTATTAATATAATAATTACACTAACTAGTGTCGAGGGAATTTATTGGTTTGGATTTGATAGACTCGAATAATAATTTCTCACGCTTGATATTCTGATTTTTCGAAGGGCAAATCGAGTATTTATAAAACAAATAAATATTTATATCCGACGACGCAACGCACAGCTCCCACTATTCAAAATGGATGGATTGTCTTACAGAAACTTGGCCGGCCATAAGAAAGCAATCATCTTACAGCGTTTCGCAACTTTTATTGCGTTGATAGACGAACATCGAAATTCATGACCCGTCAATCGTAAATACGAAAAGACTCGTTTTGATCGTTCCGATATTGGTGATTATCGCCCTCCCTGCCTTCTTCGCTTCTTGTATGGAAATCTTACATTCGCTATTTTATACAATGATAAATTTATATAATATTACTATCTAAATATGAAACTTTAACAACTTTTCAGAAGATGCTCGATATTAAAATATTTTTAAGCGACGTGTGCAAAAAAATGTGTTACAATTTATTTATTACCGATACATTTTACACATGTGTCGCTATATTTTATTATGCGAAAATTTATCTTTTTATGTTACTAGATCGAAGTCTGCGGTATAGGGGACATGGTCGTCCGTAATTTCCGAGAATGTAATCTGAACAGTAACAGTTTTAAATAATATTTTTATAAGTGTCTTCTGAGAACACAATTACTGGATTTTGTCCGCAGAGGGATAATTATTAATGAAGATAAATTATAGAAGTCTCTATTTATATGAGAAACGTGCGTGGAAATCCTTATAGGTGGCCACAGGGTTTGCGACCTGTATGAGTCGATTAAGTGATCACTCTACGCAACCCGTACACCGAAGGACAAACACACTTTTTTTTTGTAAATTGTATATATGTTTAACATGTATTCTTTCAAATATTTGAAGGGAATACAACGGTCCTTCCTATTACATAGTATGCATATACCTCTATATTTTTAATGCGGAATATTAAGTAATATTCTTTTTAATGTATACTTATATGATATTCTTCCGAACTATTTAACATATACACCTGAATACGCCTGAAAATTATTATTTTCATTTTTTTAACTCCTTTTTTATTATTTACACCAGTATTTATTTTTAAGAATATTTTTATATATAGGTCATGGCCGCCGTATAAAGACTTCCATGCGCGTTTCCCGTATAAATGGCTTCGTGTCTGTTAGACTCATATAATTATCTTAATTAATGACAACAATTTTATTCACAATAACACGTAAATTACAAAATCACAAAAAAGATATAAAAAAAATAAATGACCATTGTATGCTAACGCAATAAAAAAATAATTTAGGCCTCAGGAAATTAAATAAAAGAAACACAGTTTTTTTATTCTTCTATTAAATTTAATATTAACCGGTCGGGTGCCGGAGCGCATATCTGCGCTCCCTAAAGACGTATGCGAATTCGGCCTATTTTACCTGCGTTTATAGGTTTTTAAAGCTTATTATTGGTTATATCTCAAGTTTTTGAATGAATGAACGAGTTCTACGTGTCAAGTAACCTCATTTGCCTCGCAAACCGGACGAAAAATCATTCCACGTCTTCGAACCGCATTAATTGTGTTATTTATCTGTTAAAAAAGTGTTATTTTTTAATAAAAAAGTGTTAAAAAGGGAGTAAAAATTAAGTATTTTTACTCCCTTTATATCAACTCGTGGCGTCTGCTTGTCTTCTTGTCTGACGAAAAAACTTTGGATCCATTTTAAACCTCTTTCCCGTGATCCAATCGAGCTGAAACTTTGCAAGCAGACTCGTGGCGACGATCAAGAAGATCTATCAAAATTTCGTTAAAAAAATGAATACATTTTTGGATTTTTCAAATTTTGAACGGTTTTTTCATACAACTTATTAAGTTGTATGAAAATATTTCAACGCGTCTGGTAGACGCGAATCCTGATTATAGTACAATTTTGGATTTTTGGAAATTTTTTATTACTCCCTTTCGTAGCGTCGCCCGACCGAAGCCAAACGCGTAGGTTAAGCGAAAAAAAAATGTTTCAACTAGTAAATGAGAAAGGGAGTATAATAAAAACTTGGTTTTTATGGGTTACCTTTTTATATTCTTTGATATATTTAGAACGAAAATATTTAATTTGTGTTATTGCTTCCATGGTTTTATTCGGCAGTAAATTTCTATACTTATTTTCATAATTAATGAATAAGTAATTATTGAAGTCTGTATATTGAGAAACCAGAAACTGCAACTTCTTAGCGATTATTGTTGTTTTTTACATGAATATAACCAACACAAAAAAGTTTCCAAAAACAGTGCGCGAAACTGCGCGGCATCCGACCGGTTAAAGGATTAACACTACATATAATGCCGGGGTATTTCGACGAGATGCCAGTACTGTTTCGCGCCTTCCTCGTGGGCAAGAGGCGTTGTCAATAATTCGGAGATTGCCTCATAGATCACATCTCAATCCGCCTCTGCGGGGCGCGCCGGGGTTGGCAGATTATTGAAAATTTTCCCACAACCCCCCCGAAAATTTATATTACTGACAACGTAAAAAATCCGCCCGACATATTTATGCCGCGCGCGCCGGCGAGGTGTGAATCGCTCCGTAAGCCGGGATCTTGGAAATGGGAAAGTTTTGCCTTATTATTATACAGTCTCTTATTCTCTTCCCTGGAGTTCGCGACCCCCCTCGCACGCACACACGCGCCGCTCCGAGATTGTCACTTTGAATTTTGACTATCGGTGACGAAGAGAGATGAATTCCCGCCCTGTCAGGAAATTAAACCGCCGTACGCCGATACCTTCGCGTGTGCCTGTAATCCCGGGCGGAAAGCGCGTGTACGGCCTGGTGAAGGACTATCGTTGGAGTGCTTTGTTGCGGCTAGTTCGAATAGGCACGTTATACGGGGTTATTTGGAAGACATTAATAACCTCGCAGGACTGTGATTATGAGTTGAAAATGTTCAAGTTATGGAGATATGCGACGTTAAAGTTTGCATTTTTTTTTTCAATATTTCTGACTTATTTTTTGTAAAACGTTGGACTATCATTATAGTAATTTATATCGAATATGTAAAATTCATTCCCTTTAATACAAGTCAAATAAAAAAATAAAAAACTTCCAATTCCAATTGGAAAACATTCCAATTCAGGGTTTTTATCATTTTATTTAATTTGTATTGAAACAAATAAATTTTTCGTAATCGACATAAGTTACTGTAATGATTGTTCAACGTTTTACAAAAAATAAGTCAGAAATATTGGAAAAAAAATGCAAACTTTGATGTCGCATATCTCCATAACTTGAACATTTTCGACTCATAGTCACGGCAAGAATACAGTCCTGCGAGGTCATTAATGTTTTCCAAATATTATGTATAGCTTTGGTCGATAGAGTGAGGAATGAACAAATTAGAAGTGAATGCAATGCTGGCTGTAGTGTGGTAGATAGAATAAAGAAAGGAGTGCTGAGATGGTTTGGTCATGTGGAACGTGTGAACGAGGAAAGGATGGTTAAGAAAATATATGAGGCGAGTGTTGAAGGCAACAGGAATAGAGCGCGCGATCAGGTTCTACAAGTATTTGAGGATGGCCCGGTTAAAAGCCGCAACAACCGCAGAACGTGTATGAGAAGATGTATGAATGTGGCCGAAGCAAAAGTGGGTGCCAGGATAGAAGAGTGTGGCGCTCAATCCTCTCTGCCTACCCCTGCGGGGAAACGGCGTGATGGTTCGTTAGTTAGTTAGTTAGCTAGCGTTACTCGTATTCCCGCATCTTGCTATGTATCTTAATAGATTACGCTTTGACACACCGCGGTATCTTCTGCGCACTATTCTCCTAGACATCCGGAAGAGCTCCCTCACACCTTCCAAGCTGGTCCATTTATGAATACGCCCCTTCGGCCTTGTAGTCCGATTTCCGCAGACCGTCTTGGGACGTACCATTTAAGAAACGCATTATAATATGCCTGTTGTGGTTTTTCTTGTAACAACTCGTTGTATTTTCAATAATTTGAGGCCCGAGGGTTTATCAAGATACATTATAGATGTGTCTTAGAGACGAAGGTATATTTTTATATGGGAAAGTAGGTATGTGTAAGACTTTTTGGGTTTTAATAGGAATTACGACCTATCGTACGGCTGGTTTGAGTGATCACTTTACACCATGTAACGTTCACCATTTCCACCCATGATAGACTACCGCATCCATCAAATTTTTTGATGTTGTATATATATAATTTATATAAATGAACTTTGTAAACACCACTTATTTATTTTAAAAAATCGGGTGTTTATAAATTAATTTGTAATGATTGTGATTATTTTTATATAGGAAAAACGTGTAGAAATTTTGAAATTAGAGTTAAGGAACACCTAAGGTGTTTAAACAGTAATAATTATTCCGAATTTGCTAACCATCTTTTGGCTATGGATCATTCTTTTGATATTAATAAGGGTTTACAAATTTTACATACAAATTATACAGAATCACAATTTGATAAATTAGAAATTTTGGAAATAAGAAAGTAAATTGAATGTTATAAATAATCAGGTCCTTTTTGCAAATGGTTACCTTTTAAATTTATTTTCATGTTAAGTAGGTACTTTATATTATCATTTTCCATATATAACTTTATAATATTTTGATCTATACTTCCGATTTTTAAATTTTATTTTTGTTATCCTGACGATGAAGCCATTGGCTTCGAAACATGTTGAATTTTTTCAATAAATAAGTGGTGTTTACGAAGTTAATTTATACAAATTATAATTATGTCACTTCAAAATAAATTTGCTATATTTGAAGAAGAAGTTGTATGTATATGTTTACATCACTAACTAATGTTTTGCGTTTCGCACTCCTAGTATGCAACTCCGCGAAAATACCAGACTCTTTCTGGCACTCTTATAGTTTTATATGGCACTATTATAGTTTTAAATGTTAATTCCATTTTTGCATGTTGTCTAGTGAGTAAGTTATAGCATATAAGTGTTTTTAGCTATTAAGTTGTTATGTGTGAAGCACCCTTGAGGTGAGTGAGTACTCACGAAAACGGCGCTATACAAATGATCCAACTATTATTATTATTATTATGTTTAAGATACACAAATTGTGATAGCTCATTATCAATAGTGACATCTGTTTTGGATTATGGGAATGAAAAAGCTTTGGACTGCAGGTGGCGGTAATAAAAAATAAAACTACAATTCGCATACGAAAAAAAGTTGTGTATCTTAAACTTATATATAAAAAGACTTTTCCATATAAAAATATTGCTTCGTCTCTATGACACTTACTTACTTACCATCACGCCGGTTCCCCGTGGGGGTAGGCAGAGAGGATAGAGCGCCATACTCTTCTGTCCTGACATACAACTTTCGCTCCGTCTACATTCATACATCTTCGCATGCAAGCTCGACCGTTGTTCAGGCTTCTAACAGCTCTCTATGACACATGTATAATATATCTTGATTAATGATGTCCCCCTGGAGATAAAATCCGGTATTGTGTTCTTGAAAAATTTAGACCCAAAATATCCCGAGGCTCCCTCGGGAGGTCCTCTCCTGGAAACCGAACCTCGTGCGAGATCCCAGAACGTGGCTGTGCAAGTAAACACGCCATTGTCTGTGCGTCTGTCTACACAATAATATTTTTGCTTAATAAAAATACCTGTAATAACGATTTCCTAATCGCTCGTGACTGACACGCGCGTTATAAAGATGTCGCTTTATTGATCGTCTGTTTGTCGTCTAATAAATCTTATTAATGCTCCTACTTAAAAAAAAAAGATGTTTGAAAATGTGTAATAAAGTATTTCGTCAATAGTAATTGTTTAATATACTACATTAACCATCTTTCTGTATAAACAACACTTTAACGCGTAGTTTTAAGCAGAAATACATATCGTCTCATTTAAAATTCAGTAACATAATTTAATACTAATTTCTTAGAATACAACATTCTCAATGTATTTTTTAATATTTTTTCATGTTAATATGCAAACGCATATGTATTTATATAATTAACAAAAAAAAAATACTATATAAACTACCCGTGGTTTATACAAAGTGTTTTTTTGTGATTTGTATAAATGATATTACCATGAAGTCATTTTGCAGTTATTGAAGAAGTATATAATATATTAGGTCCTTACATATGAAATTGGCGTTTAGTATGGGAGGAACATAAAGCCGATTTTTTTTATTATAATATATTTATTTAATCAAAGTATGTACCATTGCTATCTATGCACTTTTGCCATCTCATAGGTAGTTCATCAATCCCTTTACTAAAAAAACCATTCGGACGGGAATCAATAAAATCTTTGAAGGCGGTTTGGACTGCCCCATCGAAGATGAATTTTTTCCTTTGCAAGAAGTTATCCAAATTTCGAAAAAAATGGTAATCTGTTGGGGCAAGGTCCGGAGAGTACGATGGATGTCTTAGACATTCCAATTGAAGCTCCTCTAATTTGGTAGCCGTCTGTTGTGCAGTGTGTGGTCTAGCGTTATCATGAAGCAGCAGTGGCCTAGAGCGATTAACCAGCCTCGGTTGTTTAGCAGATAGCTTTTCCATCATGGTTTGCAGTTGCTGACAATAGACATCTGCCGTAATCGTCTGGCCAGATTTAAGAAAGCTGTAGTGAACGACACCAGCACTAGTCCACCAAACGCTCACAAGTAACTTTTTTGGAGTCAATTTTCGCTTGGGGCATGGTTTGGCTGGTTCGGCAGGGTTCAGCCATTGCGATGAGCGCTTCCGATTATCGTACAGGATCCACTTTTCATCAAAGGTAATGATTCGATTTAAAATCCCGTCATTATTGTGCCGGTTGAGTAATGCAACGCAGCAGTCAACGCGCGTTTGTTGATTTGCTTCACTCAATTCGTGAGGTACCCACCTTTTAAGCTTTTTCACCTTACCAATTTGCTTCAAGTGGATTAAAACAGTTTTATCACTAACACCGCAGCCTGCAGCTAACTCGGATGTGGTTTTCGATGGATCCGCTTCCACAATAGCCTTAAATTCTTCATTATCAACTTGGGTCTCCGGCCGTCCACGGGGCTTGTTCTGCAGGTCGAAATTTCCAGAACGAAAACGTTGGAACCAAAAACGCACAAAACTTGTGTTTTCTTTTGCGGCACCGTCGCCATACACATCATTAATCCTTCGAGCCGTTTCTGCAGCACTGGTGCCACGGTGAAACTCGTACTCGTAAATAACGCGATATTTCAAGTTTTTCATTTTGTAAACTGAGTGACGCAAAGAAAAAAAAAATTGAGGAAAAAACAAATGAATTATAATTTTCAAAACACAAATACATGAGTAAATAGCTGTATAAATTTGGATTTGGAATTCCTAACCAAAGAGAAGATATTTGAGATCAAATTTGCCAGTACGGCAAAACGCCAATTTCATATGTAAGTACCTAATATTTCGGCCGCCACTTAATACTGCGAGAACTGCGCTCTCTAGAATAGCGTAGCGTCTTGATAAGGTTATTGATGAGCATTATTGAATAGAGAATTATGTTTTTTGTGCTTCTTATATCTCATTATTATACTATACATCATTAATATTTGAGCCATCTGGTGGCGTTAGGGATGATAATTATTATGAAGAGAATTATGTATTTTGATTAAAGATACCAATGACATGCGGTATAGTAATGGATGCAATTATTAGTTTTCATTTTCGCTTAACTGGAATATTAAATAATATCTGAATATTTTTTCAATGTTTCCATTTTATTTGATAACAATTTTGAAATAATAATTTTGTAAACGGAATGAGATCTGCTATTAGGTAGGAAATTACGGAAGGACATTCTACATTATTCTTTTTGGGCTTGGAGATTGGTGTGACACGTGTTCGCGTCTGTATTTATCATTTATTGTGGAACGTATACCTATACCGATTCACTGATACAAACAAAATACAGGAAGTCTTTGAAATGTAGAAATGTAGGGGAGTGCGACAATTAATTGGACGGAAGAAGAAAGAAATTACTACGTTTTGGAAGAAATAAAAGGAAATTGATTTATTCTACGAACGATAATGAACAGAAACGGAAAATGTTTGGATCATATCCTCCAGTATAATAAATTTATGTTATCATATTGTAAGAAAGAATGAGAAAAAGATGATGTCCGGGGAAAATATTCAAGAACTAGTTGCTCTACCAGATGCAGAGTCTGTTTAGAAGTAAAAGAAGAATAGGGATCAATCAGAGGGAGCAAAAACGACAAAAGATTTAAAAAATATTCCAAATATTCCAAAATTTTATATTGGAATCAGAATTGGCAATACTGCTATCGCGGAAAGATTTTTATGGCGCCATTTTTTTGTATTCATTCATTTTATTAAATTAAATTTAGTTTTTTTAAATTTCAATTTTATTATTATATACAGTTATTATTACGTTATGTGATTCCTATCGATCTGTACTTACAAATCTCACGATTCGAGAAAACAAAATTTTATTCATGTACACATCTCGTATACAGATCATTGTATTTTGTTTCGATACCTGCAAACACTTTGTGAATTTGATTTCAAATTTAGGTGTTTTTCTGAAGAAATGTTTATTTCTTAAATTAGAAACCTGTAACAAACTTTCTATAAAATGTTACGTAACTTTTGATGCGGTTTGTTAAACTTAGATTCTTGTCACATTTTACCCGATAAGCCTTCGAAAAAAACGTTAAAAATTCTTAAAATATCTGATATCAACTTATTATACTGGCAGATTATTATAGTCACGCAAGTCGCAATTTCAAAAGGTTTCGCCTTCTAGAGAGCACCATAATCGCTGAGAACTGAAAACAGAGAAAATAGTACAGTATGGATAGCAAAACCAGGAGCTATAAAGAAAAGTACTAGTGATACTGACAAGCATCACACCTGCACCATAAATTTGATTCACAACGCCTTTTTTACATGCCAACCCTGTTTCAGAGACTCAAAATTCACTCGAGAACCATGCGCCCTTTGCACTTTCGTAAGTTAAGTTTTTAGCATTTAATATGAACGCCTGTGTTTTTCTTAACGTTGGCAGTAAATGCAGAACAGTCTACGTCCATATTATAGTGTAGTATATATTATCCGCCCGGTTTGGGGTACCCCAGGGTACTGGGGGATGCAATTCAATTTGGCAAAGTGTCGAGTCATAGCAGAACAACCACACCGAGAGAAGGCGGAGGCGAATCAACACGAGAACTCGGATCGTGCGGGCAGTAGACTTTTGTAACAAGATTTTGAAAAAACTGTTTAAATATTATTAATATGTTTAATATTTAAAGCATCAACTTTGTGGTAAGACATTATAACAAGAGTGTTAGTTAAATTATTATAAACCACTACCAGATTTTAGGTCTACCGGTTTCGAGACGTACCCGTCTCTTTGTCAGGACCAACGCTACACTACTATTTTCACAATACCATACACCACAACCATACTATTGTTATTTTTTACCAACATTTATCACATGCGTGATGTGAACGTAGTAGTGTAGTGTTGGTCCTGACAAAGAAACGGGTACGTCTCGAAACCGGTAGACATAAAATCTGGTAGTGATTTATACTTATTTAACTAACAATCTCAAATGTTTAATTTTTTTTGTTCATTTATTGTCTTTCTAATTGATTAATAAATTTGGTTTTGAATTTCACAGAACTTTGTTCTGAAAAAAATGCAACTTCACAATAAGAATGTGTTCTTGAATATAATATACTGTGTTGTATCAAATGTGTCCAAAAATAAAAAATGGATTAAAACGGTTAATTCTGGCGTCCCCTAGCGGCAGTCACACAAAGTAATTTGAGCCTACTGTACCAAAAAAAGTGGATTGCTCTAAAAAGGGATAATATTATGTTAATCAATCAATAAATTACAGATAGGGTCGATATATTCACGGAAATGTACGAGGTCCGTGGTTCGAATCTCGGTAGACGCCTAATATTTTTTAATTCATTTGATTTTTCTGTATGTCTTTCTAATTGATTAATAAATTTGGTTTTATAAATTACATGTTTGCTTGATAAAGATTTTGTTCCGTTAGATCCGCCTAGCCTAGCCTAGTTTCATAGCCAAAAACTAAGCAATTTACAATGCATCATCCCACAGGTTGCTGAGCTGACGACGTAAGAAACATTACAGGTATCAGCTGGAAGGAGAAGACACAGGAGAGAGAGGAAAGGAGGTTATTAAGAGGGTCCAATATCCATCAGTGGATGCATGTAAGCTGCAGAAGGAGATATGCATATTGATATTCCAAACACATCTAATGGTCCGGCATATTAATTCTGCAAATTAATATTAATGAAGCTGCCTTAGGGTAGGTGTTCATACAGTAGGGTGGACGTGGGATGTATTTTGTGAAATGATTGAGTTTAATTATAAATCTATATATATCTCGTACCTATTATATACTAGATGCGTAAAAACGTTGAACACATAGATGTAGTAACAGCATTAATACACATTCTTAACCAACATAAATAAATTAATAAACATTAATTATATGTAGATGATAGCGGCGTGCAATCAGTATTCTAAAATTAGCTAAGCTAAACTGAAATTTCTACAAAATAAATAAATATGTAGATATTATCAAATATATTTAATAAATATGGTCATATCATTTAATTCAAAATCTATCAAAATATTATTTTTAGAAAACATATATTCGATTAGCCCTTTTTTTGCAATTTTTTTATTTATTTTAAATTTACGAAGTAGCTAATTTCAATATATGTACACCTACTGACTGCACGCGCCTGGTAGATATGAGTAGACAGGTATATAACGTTTGATTTTTTCAAGTCAAAGAGATATAAACATTTGTTCATTTATATCATTTTAAGAAATAATATTTTATAAATAATTTAACAAATAAAATAAACGATTTTTTATGGATGGCAACTTCTAAGCGTTTTCAAATATCGTAATTGGTAATACTAAATTTACTAATGCAATTGAAATTTTAATTTTTTCTATAATTTGTTTGTCATATGTGTTATTGAAAAATAATCGTCAAGAATACGAATAATTGTTGAGTTTTGATAGTGTTGGATTATTCCTGGTAAACGAGTAGAATATAAAAAATGATATAATTGTGTTTATTTGATGCAGTATTTATATGTACTGCCTTTAATTGCATAATATGTATTATTTCTACAACATATAGTTTCATATATAATTAATCGTTTACATCATTTTTTTTTTGCCAAAGAAGAACCCACTGATCCGATGACTCTGGCAAAACTGACTTGTCAAAATTTTTTTTTTTAACAAGGCAATGCAATAAAGTAACAAAAGTTTATATAAATAAGAAGAAAGACACCATCACTACTAAATACAAGTTATTTAAATGATCGTAATAAATCGACAAAATCAGTATAAATATTTATTAGTGATTAGTCATTCCATTAATTTTTCTTTTAGGCTTTTCTTAATATTGTCTTTAATAAAATTTTATTAAAAAAGTGGATTAAATACTATTGGTATTACATATTTTATTTAATATCCTTTAATCATATTTAGTAGTTACCTTCGGTATGAACAGTCCTTCATATTTCATAAATTTAGTATGATTTTTTTTGTAGCAATCGATGTCTATACTTATTGTCTTCAAGATACTTTGAAACTAATTCATTTCATAAGACAATAATAATAGGCATAGACCTTTACTTCTTTAAGAATTAAGGTACATCTTTAGTAGTAGTATTTATTGCCGAATTTGAATACTTTATATTTTTTTAATAGCTGTTTTACTCAAAATAGACCAGAGCTAGTAATTCCATATCTTATTGCCGATTCCGCTTAAGATAGGTATATGATTTTCGTAATCTGATAATATTGGAATATAATGTTTAATGTTAAGCGTACATTATCCCGATACTAAGTAATGACAATCATATTATTTTGATTTTTTTTACAATAACACTAATAATAAAAACCCTTCAGCGACATTTTTAGTTTTTTTTTTTTGACTTTTTAAAATAAAAAATAGTGAGCGAAAAATGAATAGAGGCAAAGTTACGAAAATCCACTGGAACCTCAAAAGCTTCCTAACGAGTTAGATTAAATCTACATAGACTATCGCTGGCCAGAGCGTAGCAAAACTTTGCCATTCAGCAGGAAGTTATGTTCTCTGCTAACCTGGTTAGCGGCAGCGCTGCGTCACTGTCTCCATCGTCCGGCTAATTTACTGTCTGCCGGCGGAAGCTTAAGCTAGCAGGAAATCGGACCAGTTCCTAGTTCCATGTGTATTTGCAAAACGAAGCTTAACAAGCAATTCATTCCCAAAACAAACATTCTTATATGGACACAACACATGATACAATTGGGAAATAGCTCTGACTAAAATCTATAACTAATTATTATTCTCATTTATTTACTGACTTGCTCTCTTATGCACACGTTTCTTAACCTCTCTCTTTGTGCAGTAATTTAGATTAAATATACCTAAACAAATCTCTTCTAAGATTGGCCAGAATCAGATTTCGTGTAAGTATGAAAGATTGTATATTTTTTGCGACAACAGACGATTTTTTTTTATATTTGAAAAATTTCTAAACAAAATGGTTTACGAACTTTGGCGAGATATTTTTATTGCCAGTAAAAACCCATAAACGTAGACAAATCGCACCCCTAGTCTTAGACTGTGACATGTCAAAAATTGGCATTTTCGGTCAAAAAGTATCCCAACTCAAAACTGTACAAACTTTTAAGACAGAAAATACAGTCTGAATTTTTCATTATTCAGAAAATGTGATATTTATAGTCTATTCTACTTTATGTTGGTAAAGTCTCGTATTTAGACAGATTTTAATGAATTTTAGACTATGAAAATAATTATCCCTTCGCTTTAACACGATTTTAAAAATAATTTTTAAGTCGTTAATTGACCACTCGAAGAGAAAATCCTTGGATCTCTGTTATTTTGGAAAAAATAATCTGTTATAATTTTCAGTGCTCTCTTAAAGGAATTTTATCTTTTATTTTATATAGGTTTAATAATAATGTAGGTACATGTTTAGTCATCTCAAAATTGCTTGATGTAAATATTTGTTTGTCTAGTCTCAGAGTATGATATTTTAAAGAACTATTAACAAAAAATTACTTCTCACATGTTCATAAAATTATTTTCTCATAAACACATAAACGTACCTTAAGGCTAGTTAAGTTGCAGCATCCAAGATTAAACAATAATATTTTTAATAATGTCCTACATAATTCATTATAGACATTATCATAATAAATAATTGTAACAAGTAGTATGTCCGTCACTAGCGAAAGCTAGATGGCGCAATAATAGTGAGGTACCTATAAAAAGCAAAAAATATTCAAAATTCTCTATGTAAAAATGTCCGTCACTAAGGCAACCAGGTGACTAAAATAATGACGAGGCTTAAAATAAAAATGTGGTATAAAAATCAAAAGAAAACACAATTATCTATAAAACAATGTCTGTCACTATACTACCAGATGTCGCAAAATATGATGAGGGATAAAAATGATAGTTCTATGTGTAAAATTATCCTTCACTAACGCTACCAAGACACTACGCTACGCTAGATGGAACTATTCTCACAGTCTTAACCCACGGTCGAAATACATAGTAAAAGAAAGTCATTGTTAATTAAATAATGTTAATGAATAAATTTAAACAAGAATTTCTTCAATTTTAAAATAAAAATTATTTTACAATGAAAATAATAATTGTAGTAAAATAATAATTCTAGTTGCTAGATTTTTTAATCATCATTATTCTGCGGTGGTTTTTAGAAAGTAAAAAAGCTTAATTATATATTCATATTTAATGACATATTATGACATTATGTCTGAGTCTGCCATATGAAATGCAAACATACTTGTATTAATAATGTGAATATAATGATCAAAATATGACGAGGATATAATAACCTTCATAAGAACTTATGTAAAGACTCATCAGTGTCTTATCAACCCTCCAAATTCTTACTCTTTTCATTAAACAACTCATCCCAGCGATCCTTCTCTCCACCATTCATCATCCCTTATATATCGTATATAAAACGGTGTGACGGAAAATGTAAAGTGACTAAAATAGAAATGTTTTCGGGATTCCAAAACGTCGGGTAGAATCTGAATTAAGCTGTTTTCAAAAGTGACGGCTCCCATATTAAAGCGCTCGCGCCTTAATTCATTATGGAATGCTGAAAAATCTTATAATCTGAAAAATTACACCCTCAAATACTTGATACACCTAGCTTAACCTTAAGATATAGACACACCACAAAAGCAGTAGAAGATTTGCACTCGATTCGTGGAGCACACTACATACGCAGTGTTGGCAGAACTATTTTTTTTAACAAATTTTTATTGTTTTGTTGTTGATAGATAATTGCATCTCGAGGTTAACACGTTAACAAGTGCATTTGCTTGCAAAGTTTCAAAACTACAAAGTAGCAGATGCATGTCAATTATTTTAAATAACTAACTAACCAAATTACTTTACCACTGTTTCCCCACAGGGGTAGGCAAATAGAATAACACATTCTTCTGTCCTGACACTTCACTCTTGTTTTGTTCACTTTCACACATCTTCTCATGCAGGTTCTTTAATTGTTGAAGTTTTTTACAGAACCTTTTTCCAATACTCAGCCTTTCCAATAACGTCACGTCTTTCGCAAAAGTCCTCTTTTCCTATGCCTCTATCTTGACTCAAACCTTCCTCACTGCCAACCCGATTCTGTTACCCTTACGAAAATATTATCAGTCTGATCTTAGTTTAGTGATTTCGCTGTAGTGAATAAATGTCAATAATTAAAGCGGGTCTATTATGGTAGTAAATAATGAATAGTGATTTATCGTAGTGAAAAATGAAAATATACAGAAACATTAAAGAATTCATAAACAAAACCCTTGAAATCAAACAAACTTAAAATAAAAACATGTTATTGCAGACCTATGCAAGGACAGGCGAGTACGGCGGTTCATCCTCTTTGACAACCTCCACGTGGAAATGGCGTGACGGAAGGATATTTTATGTCTTATTAAGAAACAACGATTTAATATTATACTAGCTGTAACCAATAAAAATGGTATTTTTATTTTATATTTCGGCCGCCTGTTAAGATTGTGAGAAAAGCGCTATCTAGAGTAGCATGGCGTCTTGATAACGTTAGTGATGGACATTATTAAATAGAGAATTATGCTTTTTGTGTTTCTTATACCTCATTATTATTTGAGTCTTCTGGTGGCATTAGTGACGGGCAGTGATACATAGAGAATTACATATTTTGATTTATGATTAATGCCAATTACATAAATAATGAAGATGTTTACAAAATGAGGTACGATAGTATAATTTTCTACATAAAAAAGTCCGTCACCATCGTTTTCAGATAGCTCAAATAATAATGAGGCAAAAGATGCAAAAAAACGTAATTCTCTATTTAATAATAACCTTATATTATAAAAAAAATCAGAGTATTTTATTTTAAAAAAAAATAACGTTTATATATTATTTTAGATAACAATTTTGAAATCATACTAATTTTGAAAACGGCATTATGTTTTCATTTTTTTTAATGAGATCTGCTATCATAATTTCGAAAATAAAATGAGATCAGCTATTGAATTCTATTATAGTAACAGATAGACATTCCAAATTATTATTAGGGATTATTATAATTATAATTATTAGGGATATTATTATTATAGTATATTATTATTATTTAAGGCATGCACTTTTTCACTATCCCGGGTGCTAAAATATCTAGTTGCGCCTTTATTCAAAAATTATACAATTTCACGTACAAAAATTTGCCCGTGGGCTTACAGTCAGAATTAAAAGTTTGACAGTCAAACTTTTTCTGCGCCAGGCGCCGCCGTTCCTGGAATAACCGGTTCATTTTTTGTATTCCCAGTTCCCGGTTAATTAGCTGGCGCATGTTTTTATTATTTCACACACTATTAAATACAAAAAAAAATACACGCTCCTGGACAGGGTGGGAGGCGAGTCCAGGCGCTGCGGGGCCCACCCCGTGATTAGCAGGGGTGGTGAAAGAATTGTTTGGAAATCAAAATAGTTTATTGGCGCCGCACGCGGCCGGGGACCGCGCCCTCTCATTTCCTGCGCGCGCTCCACGTCACCGGCGCAGGGCAGGACTGGGGAAGATGCGCCGTTGAATAATGACAGACTACCCAAAAAAATCCAAGGTTCGATAAACTATTTTTGTTTTCATTTTTCAAAATTAAATATTTCAACACCACCCCGGGAGCCTAAATTTTAGTGGTAATTTGGTGATTTTTTACAAGAAGGTGATTAATTGTTTTAATTTTCCTTTATTAGCACATAATAATAATAATAATAAAGCCTTTATTCACTGACCATTTTAACAATAAAGTAAATAAAAAATGATACACTGAAATAGTAAGATATACGTACATACATGCACACACACACACACACACACACATATATATATATATATATATGTATATACGTAGTAAATATCATTTAAGCAGCCAGTTTGTTGATCAGAATGTCTCTCTGACATAGGTCTCCCCTAGTTTTTTCCACTTGTCTCTGTCGTGAGCTATTCTTCTCCATCCTTTTGGTAGGTCATCTTCCCATCTCGTAATTTGACGTCCTTTTTGTCTTTTTCCATTTCTGGGATACCATTCCATTACGTCTTTCGTCCACTTTTCTCTGCTTGTTCTCATAACATGACCAGTCCAGTTCCATTTGAGTGTTTTTACTTTTTGTATAACATCGCTAACTTTTGTCTTTTTCCTTTTTTTGTATTCGTCCACCTGTCATAAAGCCTTATGTTTAGCATACTCCGCTCCATGTTGCGTTGGCAAACTGCGAGTTTTTGGCTGTTTTTGCTCGTAGCAGGCCAAGTTTGGCACCCGTAAGTGAGCACACAATAAAGTATAAATGAAGGGTATAAAAGCAAAGGCAGCAATATCAAAAAAATAAAAAATAATTTTGAATGCAGTCATCGCAGATTACTTATCAATAATGTAATGAATTGTAGCTTTTATGTACTTATCCCTTCAAAAATCATGTTTCCTATAAATTTAGAGACATTTAGAGAGAAATTTATATTTCCTATAAAATATCTAATTCAGTACATTCTAAATTTTTGGATATGGCTGCCCTTGCTTTTATACCCCTCATATTTAAATATTATTTTATGGGATAATTTTAAAATTTAAAAAAAAAAGACCGCGTCGTGTCCATTCCCCTGAAGCTCTTCCGCCGTGACTGAGATGCAATATTCTAATGGAGTACATTTATCCGAGACAGAAAATAAGGTTATTTACTTTTTAGAAATGAAATATCTAAATGACAACACATCCAATTTGGAAAAAATCGTGTTCTGAAAACAGTTTGTATAAAATAAATTTCCCTTATTTGTTTTTTAAATAATTATCATTAACTAATAACAACAATCGGATTAAAATGTCCGTGTCCGTGTACCCCTGATCACTGATGATAATGATTACGAGGCAAATGTCTAAACCACCAGATCATCAGGCATGTCAAATTAAAGATTTCTAAGAAAAGAGAAATTTTAGCAAATCACTTTCAAAGAAGGTGACAATGTATTTACGTGTTTTCAAGCAGGTACTGTACCGAATAGCTTACAACTTATAATGCCGAATGACCGTTTATGGTAATGAAGCATTTTTCGCTAGGTACCATTTGGTGATAGGTTTCCGAATTTATTAGCTGTACATATGAGAAACATTTCCTTAATTTAAAGTAGAAGCTCAAGCAGTTGTATTTTACCGTCCAATGACGGACACGCTGTTAGGTACATCACGATCGTAATAAGGCACAGTTTCACTTTTTAATTTTTTTCGTATTTTTTATTTTTATTTATTTTTTATACAGTTGTTTTTTTTAAATAAAGAAGCAAACATGGAATACGTGTCACATTAATATTCTTACTATTTTCAAACTAAGCTAAACATTTCAGACAAATTAAAATAGTAAGTACTAATCTGCTTGTCTCCTGACCGACCACGTGATCACTAAGCGAGAATATTAACCACTAGACCAACAAGCTACTCTAATGAATATAGAATTCCTTTTTCTTGCTTTTTACAGTTCCCCGTTTCCCGCGTTTTGATCAAACTCGACAACTTGAATAGTGATGTATAAAAGCAAGAAAGGGGAATGTTAATTCTTATAACATTTTATATAATGTTGGACAATGTTGACTGAGTACAGCTCAGGGGTGGGCAAACTATAAAAGGCGTATTTACAAGAAATATATTAATTTGCATTCATAAGCTGATTCGCACGCTTTATTTATAGTACATCACAATGTTGATCTAATCATATCCCGTGAGTTTGACGTTTGCTCCAACATGGCCGCCCATTTAGTGCGCCCGCCCGCCGCCAGAGCCGCGTGCGGCGCACGTGTCGCCTCATTACCGTTATTATTATGTTTGCATTGGTTCGTTTCCCGGCTACCCCATACCCGTTTGTTTGGTATTATGGGACGTCATGAAGGATGATTATCCAATTATGTATTCACGCTTCTTGCTGAGTCAAGGGTGCGGAAAGCCAAACAGGTTAAAAAATACTTCTCCCGTATTCGTTGCCGTTCCACTTTTCTGGGCAGCGTAGCGTGTATTTTTTATTGGATTTAGAACAAGGGACAATTTTCTTTTGTGATTATCTACCGAGATGCCGTCTGGATACAATGTTGAGAAGTATACAGGATTTATTTTTTACGACCTGAAGAAACCCCGGAAATGTGTACAAAATGTAGTGAAAATTATCCTACACGAACCGTAGATGAAACGAAAACGGATTTAACAGTACAAAAATGAATTAAAATAAACGTACATTCTCACGTAAGATTTCAGAAAGTATATTATCGATACTAATATTATAAAGAGGTAAAGTTTTCCCGATGTAAAAAATTCTAAATATTGATTGTATTATTTGTATACATCTACTTATATTTTGTTAATTACACCTACATGTTTCGGAAAAACTTTTCTATCGTCAGGATTTTTTATAAATTAATGTCAAAATATCAAAATGAATAATATCTTTTGTTTTTTGTTTTTCCAAATTATTTTTAAATATTATTGCTGAAGTTCTTGATTACTACACACTTTTGGAATTTTTTTTAGAATTGGGCTAGTAGTTAAATTTAATTGATTATTAATAAAATTTTGTTTATTATTACATGCTTTACTAATTTCTAATGATTCTAAATTATTCAATCTCAGACCAAAATTATTTATGTATAAAATAGAAATTCCTAATTTTTAATCAAAACCGTGATCATTTTCCAATAAATGATTTGAAAATTCAGAAAAACCATGATAATTCAGACATCTCAAATGCTCTTTTACTCTTACATTGAAAGGTTTTTTTGAAACATGTAGGTGTAATTAATAAAATATAAGTAGATACATACAAATAATATAATCCATATTTAAAAATGTCAATCTACCATGTTGCTGAATCTATTGAAAAAATAAAAAATTCTTTCAACAATATTTAGAATGAATCTTCAGGGTTGACAGAGGCTATTTATTATCCCATTAAAATAAAAGGTCGTTGCTTGGAGACCGATTTTGCAACGTAAGTCGACGAAAAAACGATCGAGGGAATGCGTTTCTTACGAACGCTGCCTTAACGGTAAGAGGTGTACGAATGCTTTCTATAGAAAAGTTGTAGAACGTTAAAAGGGCTGTTAAAAAATCTGCAACGAATTTATTTAGATGTTAAGGTTATAAATCTGATAAAATATATTTGGTAATCCAAAACGCATATGGAAATCATCTAATAAAAAAATAACCCATAAAAACCAAGTTTTTATTTTACTCCCTTTCTTTGTAAATTAAATTTACCATCATTTAATTAAATAATTGATTGACTGAAAATGAAACATGTCTAGACAAATATCTATGTCAAAAATCTCTAAAAATATCTTTTTATTATTTGATTTCTTCCCAAAAAAACCGAAGTGTGCACCAATTGTCATAAATTTTCGAAATTCGTAGTGAAGTACCTATTATACCTACCGATGAAGTAATTCAAATTTTAAATATTCCGTGACGTTATTAGGCCGCCGTTGGTAGTATTCAAACTTTTGTAATGATTCCAATTTGAAAAAACCATTAAAATTTCTAAAAATCCTAAATTATACTATAATTATTTATTTTTTTTAACGAAAATTTAATAGATCTTCTTAATTGTCGCTAAGAGTCTACTTGCAAAGTTTCAGCTCGATTGGATCACGGGAAAAGGGTTAAAAATCGATCCAAAGTTTTTTCGTCAAACAAGCAAGCAAGCAGACGCCACGAGTTAAAAGAAAGAAATTAATAAAGGAAATATTTACAAAATCACATTGACAAATCATTATTTTGCTTTCCTGTAATGTTCGAAATAATCACAAATGGCTTTCTACTTTACTCTATATTCTTATGGGATAAAGACCCACAGCCGCCGTACGCCGCGCGTACTGTTGCAGAGTTTTAAAATTATTGGAAAAATAAATGCATATTTTAAAGTCGATTACCTCCATAACTATATTGGTATTAGGACATTAAAGCGCAGTGTGGCGCCGGCCTAAGTTAACACGAAATATTTTCATAAAAAATGAGATCATCTTTGAATAATAAAAACAAAATTAAAAATGTGCAAAATCAGGGGCATACTATGGATGGAGGAATTTGATTTACGTTTTTCTTTAACAAATTCTATGAAGTATATTTAATAAATGAATACTAAACAAAAGAATTCATCTTCTTCTTCTCAAGCACGGTAAATATGTACATATTAAATTGTTTTTGTTCTATTTTTCTGGCCGGGTTATTTATCGCCTTGAATGTGTTGTTTGTATCTTTCAGAATCTAGTTGATTTGTAATGCTTTTTTATACAGGATATACGGAAGCTAGTCCACAATACCTTACCGGTAGATTCCTAACGAATTTAAGACTCAAAATTGTTGCAAAATGCAACAAGATCCTGATAATATTAAGGAGATATACTTGTGATTCAAATCGGCTTCAAATTTATGTAAATAATTTTATTTGTTTAAATAAAATAAATCTTTGTTTAACACCACTATATTGAGTTTAAACCAACTAGTTTCGACTCACAAGCCGAGCCTTCATGAGGGTTCAGTATTAATTAACTAAACAAAAACAGAATCACAAACAATCAAGAAAGTACTAAGAGAAGAAAAAGACAGAACGTCAACTGTGGTGGAGGTTGGGTGAAAGAAAGAGTGTTTAAGGGGGTGTAGTTAATTGGAAAGGAAATATATCTAGAATTGGGCTACGCGATAAATCTAGTTATTTATTAAGTAAATTTTTATTTATCTTTAGTGATTTTTTTTATTTCTAAGGCTTCTAAATTATTGAGACGTATACCTTTGTCATTTCTATGAAATACGCCTACACCCGAAGATTGGTCAAATTCGTGTTTTTTTTTTCTAATAGATGATTTGGGAATTCTGAATAGCCTACACTATTTAGGCATTTATCAATGACTCTTGTATTGATATTCCTAGCTTTTTTTCCTATTTAAAATGCATTTTATTTAAAGATATTATGTCTTACCACAATGTGTTTGCTTCGTGTGAAAATTTTATTTGGCTAGTATTGAATCAAAAATATTTTTAATATTAGATATAAATTATTTTAACATAATCCGACGTTTTACGGAAGATAAGACAGAAATATTTTAAAAAATGCATTCATTAATCTCTCTTATCTCCATAACCATTGATACTAAGACATTGGTATTAAAATGTGGTTGTAGCGATGTTCGTATTACGCTGTATCAATAATTATTACCACTTGTATTTTGTTTGCTTGTTCACCGCATGCACTGTACACACGCCTATCGCTGTGCAGTCCTATATGTCGCATTGCATTGATACCTACAATAAATTTACGCATGTTGATCGAGCTGGCTGAAGACATTTTTAATTGGAATTGAGTGTTAATTGAGTTATATATTGTTGTTTATACATTTTATACCAATTATTCTGTTAGTGACATTTTCAAGCTTAAGGAGATCCCAACTAGCCTAAAAAGAAAAGCCTTTGAATCGTGCATACTGCCAGTGATGACGTATGGAGTGGAAATGATGGCCCTTACAATGAAAAGTGTAGGAAAGCTCAAATGCACGCAACGATCCATAAAGAGATCCATGCTTGGAATTAGCCTAAGAAATGATGAAATTAGGCGCAGAACTTTAGTAATGGATATCATGGATCGTGTAGCGAAGCTAAAATAGCAATAGGCAAGGTAAGATGCTATAAGATGGACTCCCAGAGTTCTGAAGTGGAGACTTTGGAAAAATAAAAGAGGCTTCGGAAGACCTCAAAAGAGATGGGCCGACGACATAACCGCTGTGGGGGGAAGAAATGGCTATAATTAGCAAATAACAAGGTAGGATAGAAGGGTATGGAAGAGGCCTATATCCAGCAGTGGAAAGATGAAGGCTGAAGAAGAAGATTCTAATTAATATAAGTAATTAATTAATTAATATAAGAAATGCATCTTCACCAAGAAACCCACCGAAAGACTTATAAAAAAACTATCGTTTTTGGTTTTACAGCACCCTCATTATTCTCCGGATCTTATATGAAACTAATGGACTTCTACCTATTCGGGTCGTTGCCGAATGCATTAATGTGGACTAACTTTCCCAAATGTTGCAGAAGTTCTTAACTTTGTCATTGATTTTTTTTTCTCTTTATTACTTACAAACTTCTTCAAGGAAGGAATTAATATAATGAATGAAAAGTGTTTTATAATGACTAAAAATATTTTTAAACAAATTTTACGATTTTAATAAAAAAACACACTTATTTACGAATCATCGTAAAAGCTTAAAATTGGAAGGTATAAAAGCAAAGTATAAGAAGAAAAAATGAATGCAGTCATCGACGATTACTAATTTATAAAATGAATTCGAGATTTTATTTTATCGAACGTAGCCTATCAATTGATAGAAAAAATTATTTTGTAAAGGATACATATATAAAATTTAGTTAAGTAATTAATTTAGAATAAGTAATCTTTGGTGACTGCATTCAAAACATTTTTTTTGATATTGCTCCCTATGCTCTCATAATTATAATTGTCATAGTAAAATAGTCAAGACAAACAGAGATAAGATTGAATATCTTATTCCATTCTGACGTGTGAGCATATTTTCTCTCGATTCAGGGAAAATTAATAATCAGGGCGTCAGCAAGCGTAAGTCCCGCCTTTATATATATTTTTATATTTCAATTTTATTATACTAATTTGTTATTAAATTATTTATAGATAAATGTTTCTCATTATAATTGATAATAAAGAGCTCTTGTTTTTACACATTAATCCCCATTAAGACTTTATTTTTAATGTCACAAAGAAGTGTAACAGTATTAAAAATATATTATTTTTATTCGTCCTCATTTTTATTTGAAAATAAGAATGATGATGGTGATAAGAGATGAGCAGTGAAGCACAAAAATAAATATGTTCTAGATGTCTAAAGTAAAAAAAGCCGCTACCTTAATGAAGATTTTTTCGTGATGACGACAACATCAATATTTAAATACATTTCTTTTATCTTGTATTCTTCCAGCCTGAGACCGGATACAAAAATACGGAAATAAAATGGAATGAAAACATCTTACACAGGATCAAAGATAGCCTTAAAATAGTACAGAATAAAGAAAATTATTCAGGTATTTCTTACAGAGTAGGCTGTGGTCTTGTGGTTAGGACTCTCGCCTCGTGATACAAAGGTCGCGGGTTCGAACCACACTCCAGACCATCAATTTAGTCCCATTTTCATAAAACAAGCTTAATTTGAAAATAGTACGAATATTGATGTGACACGTATTCCGTGTTCGCATCTCGATTTAATTTTTTTTTTAAATTTGGTACCCTGTGTCATTCCTCATCACATTGCTTCTTCTTCTTCAACTTTATTTAGTCATAAGAGTTTCTTTCTGCAGGAGTTTTGTCTTGTGATGCGTATCGCATTATCAAAAAATAATAATTAGTGTAAATAATTAGTGTAAATGAGACACGATGATTTTAATTAACGTAAATTTTGAAAATTTCAGAGCGTCAACTAGTCGAGAAGTTGGTGATTTTTACAAGATTTCACCACAACAAACAGACAAAAAGAGATAAATAAAAATTAGATATTTTAACACCGTTGAGGGAGGCCTACGGTGTTAAAATATCGTATGTTAATCTCTTTTATAAGTTAAACTGTAGGTATCTCAATGTAACAACCAAATGTATAAGATAATATACACAAGCTTAAACCAATGCACCCCTGCATATTATACCTGTGAGTTTCAAATCGTCAACCAATCATCAATTAATCTATACTTAATCGTTAGTTAATTGACAATTAATTAAAAATTAACCATCAGCCAATCGTCAATTAATCGTCAATTGATCGTTAATTAATTGAAAATAATCAATCGTTAATTAATTGACACTTAATTGAGAAATTATTGACAGTTAATCATCAACCAATCAAACATTGTCAAAATTTTATTTCATGATTTCGTGATCTTTTGTTTTGCGGAAACACTTCTCCCTCATTTATTGCCATCGTTGATCACTTAATTTATTTTCGAAATAAATCAAGAAAAGGCGAATCCAAAGATCCTCCATTTCGGGACCCCGTGTCCTTCCCCCACCTCCATCCATCACCCGGAGACAATTAGGGCTCGCGAGGCGAGACAGCAATGTTTTTATAAGAGTTTTGTATTATTATTTATAGTGTTGTCCGTCTTACTTACCGACCGAGCGAAGAGCGACGGGAAACGTCTCCGCTCATTATGTTTTCTCGAGAAATGGCAAAAAAGTTTGCGTTGTCAATTTGAAAGAAACCCGACGATGATACTGAATAATCAGCGCGCCGAGCGAAAGAAAGGCTTGCGGTGTTTAAATTTTGACGTCGAGTAAATTTACAGATCTCCTTAAAACTTCTGCTGAATTACCCTGCATAATTTTCAAATTAAGGACGAGAAATAATGTAAAAACCATTACTGAAATTTCAAAAAGAAAAATTGTACAATTATTATTTTAATTCACCCTTTTTGCGGTTTTAACACTTCCGCAACTAAGTGAGGCCGTAATTATTTACAGAGCTATTATTCATAATGCTTTAAATCACAAAAAATGCCCGCTTTTCAAAATGGAAGGAATAAAAACTTTTATCAATCAACTTGAGTTTAATAATACATTATAATACCCGAGTTTTGAGTGTATATAATTTCTGTAAACACTATTAAACCAAATTATGTACAAACCAAATAAACAAAACCAAAAAAAATTATTGTCTGTCTAAATTTTTAATACTTTTTGGACCCTGCACAAAACACAGACTCACAGTATTTAGATATAAATGTATATACTAATGAATGACGTCCAAACTTCCTTCGGTGGCACTCTAGGATCCTGAGGAAATCAAAGTAGCCCCACTTAATCCCCAGGACATTTCATCGTCGCCCCTCCTCCCAAAATTTACATACATCGTTATTTTTTGGGGCCCGCGCAAAACGTTATCTCCTGTCTCCTCTGCCCTTAAAGCCCTGCTTACTATCATAGCCCTATCCGAATCGCGGGCAATGCCAAAAACGAATAACTAACATTCAGGTACATAGCACTGTAGCAATAGCAAATATGCTGCCTTAGATAGCTGTCGGAAACGGCGCGGAACTCAACCAGCGCTCTCGGGTAAGCCAATAACGGGTATGTTTTGCGTGTTACAAAACACTTATTTTCAAAAATATCAATACACTAGCTTTAATCCGTCAAAAATAATAAAATAATATTTTATTAAAAAAAATCCTAAAAAAAAAAAAAAAATTCCAATTTTGGATAAAAAAAAAATGAAAAAAAAAATCGAAAAAAAATTACTATAAAGAAGTTACGGACGTTACAGATGGACGGGACAGACAGATAGACAGACGGATGGACGGGAAGACAGACAACGAAATTATTATAATTGGGATGTAATGTATTATACGGAATAGAGTGCCACCAGTATAAATTGGCATACGAGGGAGGGCCTCCCTGTCGCGAAATAGTAGTTGCCAGGTTTTAAATTAATTACACAATACATAATATACAGAGCGTCTGGTGACCGGTTAGTAAAAATTTGGTCGGGCAACACTAAAAAAACAAACCAGTAATGGCGGCCGCTCTATCTGGAGTCCTGTCAAACGGTAATATTGGTCGATTATTTTCTTTTTCAGCTTCGCAAAACATTAAAACTATATTGGCAATTATTCTTGCTCCATCTGCAAGTTGTTGCAAGACTGTTTTGGACATAATTCAGTGTATATTGGAAATCAAGATGTCACAGCTCACGCGCAAAAACAAGATTGAACTGAATGACAGGGCGAAGCGCCAATTTACGTTGGGCAAGCTTTAGTAGATTTATGCGGTATAAGTTATATTTTTGATGCTCAAAACATGTTACTCACAAATCGTCGCTTTATATATATTTAATCCTATGTGCCGTTTTAGTACATTCTGAGATAAACGAATGAAACTGTTTTAAAAAATAATTGCACAGACTAGATTTATAAAAAATATTTTAAATAATTACTAGGCAGACTTTCCAGATGGAACGGCAATGTTCTTTTTAGTGCATCTCAATTATTTATGTGAAAAATTGACACACTGATTCGTTCATCTCAGAATGTACTAAACGGCACATAGGATTTATTATATATGCAGCGACGAGTCAGGGGTGTAGTCACCATCAACGAAAATTATATCGTCGCTGTGTATATAATTAATCCTATGTGCCGTTTTAGTACATTCTTAGATAAACGTATGAAACTGTTTTAAAAAATAATTGCACAAACTAAATTTATAAAAAATATTTTAAATAATTACTAGGCAGACTTTCCAGATGAACGGCAATGTTTTTTTTAGTGCATCTCCATTATTTATGTGAAAAATTGACAAACTGATACGTTCATCTCAGAAAACATAGGCACATAGGATTTATTATATATACAGCGACGATTCAGGGGTGTAGTCACCATCAACGTAAATTATATCGTCGCTGTGTATATAATTAATCCTATGTGCCGTTTTAGTACATTCTTAGATAAACGTATGAAACTGTTTTAAAAAATAATTGCACAAACTAAATTTATAAAAAATATTTTAAATAATTACTAGGCAGACTTTCCAGATGAACGGCAATGTTTTTTTTAGTGCATCTCCATTATTTATGTGAAAAATTGACAAACTGATTCGTTCATCTCAGAATGTACTAAACGGCACATAGGATTTATTATATATGCAGCGATGAGTCAGGGGTGTAGTCACCATCAACGAAAATTATATCGTCACTGTATATATAATTAATCCTATGTGCCGTTTAAGTACATTCTAAGATAAACGAATGAAACTGTTTTAAAAAATAATTGCACATACTAAATTTATAAAAAATATTTTAAATAATTACTAGGCAGACTTTCCAGATGAACGGCAATGTTTTTTTTAGTGCATCTCCATTATTTATATGAAAAATTGCCAAATTGACTCAGAATGTACTAAACGGCACATAGGATTTATTATATATACAGCGACGATTCAGGGGTGTAGTCACCATCAACGTAAATTATATGCTGAAAGACAGTCGAATCCGCGGTCGAAAAGTGTCCAGAGTCCACCCTCCTACTAGAGTAGGAGCCAGTGACCGCCAGACTTGGGTATAGTATCAAATCTGATTTTTTTTCTGTAGATGTACAGTATAGTAGGCAAGAAGGTTTGGAAATTATGACATTTGAATTCGGGGGATTTCGGCAGATAAGAGGTAATACAGGTACAAAATAATGTGTAAGTAAAACGATAAAATATAATTTTATTCAAAAACACATTCTTATTGTGAAGTTGCAATTTTTTCAGTACAAAGTTCTGTGAAATTAAGATAAGATCGATATATTCACGTAAATGAACAAGACCGCCATAGCGTAATTGGATAACGCACCTGACCCGGATAGGAGGAGATCCGTGGTTCGAATCCCGGTAGCAGCTTATATTTTTTTGTGGATTTGATTTTTCTGTATGTCTTTCTAATTGATTAATTAATTTGGTTTTAAATTTCATAGAAATTTGTTCTGAAAAAATTACACTTCACAATAATAATGTGTTTTTGAATATAATATATGTATGTTTTATCAAATGTGTCGAAAAATAAAAAATGAATTAAACGGTTAATTCTGGCGTCTTCTAGCGGCAATTACGCTAAGTAATTTGTGCCTACCGTACCAGAAAAAACTGTGCTCTAAAATGGATAATATATGTTAATTAATTAATGAATGAGACGTACAGATAAGGTCGATATATTCACGGAAATGTACAAGGCCGCTATAGCGTAATTGGATAACGCGCCTGACCCGGATAGGAGGAGATCCGTGGTTCGAATCCTGGTAGCAGTCAAATATTTTTCATGGATTTGATTGTTCTGTATGTCTTTCTAATTGATTAATAAATTTGGTGATAAATTATAAGGTTACATTGTTAAATAGTAGCCCGAATAAAATATATGAAATTCCGATTTGTTACAATAACTTAAATGACATGATTATTTACAGAGCTTCAAAGCGTTTGGCGGAATAAATGAATTTGACACATCAAAAAATTAAGTTTGTAATTTTTACGTTTTATTTAGTCATTTTTTTGGACTTGTTATCTTCCGAAATCTCTCAAACTCTGATGTCCTAACATCCAAACGTTCTTAGCTACAATAGTTTAGGTACATCTACAGAAAAAATGATACTATAACGCAAGTCTGAGTAAAAACGCGAGTCGCTAGCACTTAGTTTATAGTGGGGTAACTTTCGCCCTTTTCTACAGCCGCTAAACTCGACCCTTTCCTGCCTTGTCTAAGTTAGTATCACCAGCTTTGAAGCGAACCAACAGCTCTTGGTATACCCTTCCACTAATCGTTCCTTCGGCGAAAAGACCATTGAAATCACAAAATTGCTAGATAATAAAGTTTTTGAAGCGCGTTTAATTTCCTAACCCTATTAATGGATTATACAGGGTGGCGCAAAACTACCGTTATGGTTTGAATATTTAATAACTTTTTTATTTAATGGTTCATTATTATTATTATTGTTTTGTTATATATTATATTAATGGGGAATATTTTTGGCTTAAGTATGAAAAATTATATCCCGCAAGTGGTGGCCATTTTCGGCTTCGCACATTCGTGCTCTTTCCAGTACATTTTGCATAACTTTTCGTAAAATTTCCGGTGTTATGGCTTGAATTTCATTGCGAATGTTTTGTTTTAGCTGTGGTATGGTTGCTGGCTTATTTACGTATACCCTTTCTTTCAAATAACCCCAAAGAAAACAGTCTGGCGCTGTTAAATCCGGTGAACGTGGGGGCCAATTGAAATCGCTTCTGCGCGAAATAATGCGTTCGCCAAAGAGGTCCCGTAACAGAGCCATTGTGTCCCTTGCAGTGTGGGCTGTGGCTCCATCTTGTTGGAACCACAACTGTGGATGATTTTCTACAGCAGTCCTCAAAAAATTGTCCAACATCGTTCGATATTCAGCACCATTAACCGTAACTGAGGCGCCACGTGCATTTTCAAAGAAATATGGACCAATGATCCTTTCAGACGATACACCGCACCAAACAGTACACTTAAGTGGATGTAATTGTTGCTGATGCGCTGTTCTTGGATTTTCCGTAGCCCATATCCTGCAATTTTGCTTGTTTACGAAACCATTCAATTGGAAATGGGCTTCATCGCTCATTATCAAATTGTTAATGAAATCGCGATATTCTTCTGCTTTTTGTCGGAATGAAATGGCATAATCAAGCCGTTGTTGTAAGTCTATCGACTTCAATTCTTGCACAAGCTGAACCTTATACGGAAACATGTGCAATGTGGCCAAAATCCTCTGAACGGACCTCCGTGATAGCCCCAGTTGTGCCGAACGTCTTCTTGTTGATGTTTCTGGACTGTCCTGCACACTATCCACAACACGTAGGATATTTGCTTCCATACGTGGTCTTCCGGTAAATGGAAGGTGTCTTACTGTACCATGTTGTCGAAAATTTTCAACCAGGCGGTTTATTGTTGGTGCTGAAGGTCCAGTACGCACATTAAAAAAACGACGGTAAGCACGCTGCGTCAAAACAATTGACCGTTGTTTTTCAAAATAAAATTCAACAATTTTTGATCGCTGTTCTATTGTGTAGTGTTCCATTTCTAATTCCCCAAGTTTTCTTCACAAAATTCTGAAATAAAAATTAAAAATATAAATAAAATTTAAAAGTTATTAAACATTCAAACCATAACGGTAGTTTTGCGCCACCCTGTATTAGGACAAATATCAACTTAACTTAAAATTTTAAAAAAGTCCCGAAAAACCAATGGATAAAATTATGCATCAACCTTAACATTTAATGGGCAGAATATTTTGAGTATGTTCAAATATTTCAAGAACTCAATAATTTTATCCCCAGGGAAACATCATTAATCAAGATATACAAGTATTATAGACGTCTCATAGAGACGAAGCCACTTTTTGTAGGGGAAAGTAAGTACGAAAGTATTTTTTGGGTGTTCATAGAGCTCACGACCTATCCTAACGGCTGGCATAAGTGATCACTTTACACGATGTAACGTTCACCAATTCCACCCATGATATGCTAGCGCATATTTCAAATTAGTAGTCTGAACGTTACATTGTGTAAAGTGATCACTTAAGCCAGCCGTACGATAAGCCCTGTGAACACCCAAAAAACTTATATACCTACTTTCCCATATAAAAAGTTGCTTCGTAGAGATGAGACATCAATAATATATCTTGATTTAATGGACAATTAAAAAAACGCGTATTAAGTAGTCGACCTACAAATTAAACATGTAATTATATTTTTTTATTCTACCTGATGCATTATTGTATATATATTGGATAAATGTCTGGGTAATTTTAACTTCCTTTTCAACATCAACATGTATCCGTTGAACTACCATTGATGGCAATATTCTTGTTTGTATTAAATACTACTAATAATACTAGAATGTATTAAATACTACTAATAATAATAATAAAAAATACTAGAACAAATGCTCACTACAACTCGCTAGTACCTAGAATACACAGGTTAGGTAACAATTATACAAACATAGCGGACGTGTTTGGTTCTGGCCTGTCACAGTAAAGGGGCGCGATACTGAGAGCGCTTCATTCCGCCATAATGTAAATTATATACACTTTCTTTTTTTTGTTTTTCTCTCTGTTTATAGTATTTTTGCAAATAACTGTTATATACCTACATATGTAAAAGCCTATTTAGGCGTAAATGAATGAATAAATAAATAAATAAATTCCTTAGGTAGCTGGACAGGATGAGAATGCACATGCCAGTGGTTTTTTGTATTTCATGTTCCATGTGGTTTTTTATGTAAGCCAAAGAAGTAGAACTCAGTAGTAATACGCGCGTACTCAGATACATAAACCCATTTTTTTAAAGACATATTATTTATTTATTGAAATTAACGAACATAGTCCAATAAGATATAATGAATAACACGAACAACATACAATACATCAGAATAAAAGTTATAGCAATATAAAACAAAAGCAAGGACAAATGAAAAGTACTAACAAGATGGAAACAAGATCTGGACTATCTAATCAGAGATTTTTTTAATCTGGACAGACTTACACCGAAGAAGTCCAGATCCTGTCTTGTGTTTATAAGATGACGTAATCGTAACATGGGAGCATGGAATCCATAATTGGTTCTATGATGGCTAAGGAACAACACTTCATTATTTCGGAGTCGACGGGAAGGGATATTGAATTTTATTAGGCCCAGTAACGTAAGGACATCCGTGTGGCCGTTTAATATTTTGAATATGATCATTAACTCAGTGTTTTCTCTACGTTATTGAGGTTATAAATTAATATGAACCTCAAAAACATTGAAATATAATTAAATTTAATGTTAATATAGAAATGTTTGACAATTTTTGTGATTACATTTGAGTTACATACATATCGACATCTCCTCCATTTTAAGATCAGATCATCCAAATGTAGACGTAAATATGATTTATAATTATTATGGTATTACTTTTTTAATATCCTTAAGGTTTTCGCAAAAATGCACGAATGCTAACTTACATAATACAACAAAAATTTACGTAGCCATGTAATAACTTTAACTCGTCATTTTTTTAATTTATTAGTGCATTATTGTAAATGTATTGGATAAATCTCTAGGTCATGATAATTGCGATGAACATTCCGTTTATCCGTACGACAGCATACATTTCCCCCCACGAAAGGAGTCAAAGCGTAAAATGTCTCTGAAAGGGTATCATCTGTCAAAATATCCACTCGTTTATCGTTCCCGCCATTAACGACATTTAATTATAATTTTCCATGGATTCGAATTTCAAAAGTTTTATTTAACGCTAGCAACATTCACCGCGGTACTTGCGCCCGCTGAGGGGGCAGGTCGGGGCAGATGGCCCCTTTAATAAACGTAAACATTCGGAATGTAATGATGTTCGATTGGTCGCGCGGATTATTTCGCCTGTCACGTTTAGAGATGGACTTTGAAAACGGCGACACTTGCGCAGTCGGAAACATTGGAAAGGGATCATGTTTTATTTTAATTTGGTGATGCACATTTAAATGTTTTCAATTCCTAGCCTTGTAATACAGTCAAAAAATATATACATTATTTGCTTATTAGTCATGTACAAGTTTTTCATAGTAATCTTTTGTATTCCTCTTTAAACTCCTATATATTCATTATACTTTGTATTGTTTTCGGTAGGCTGTCGAAGATTTTAAGTCCTTTGTACATCAAACAATTCTGTTCGAATAAGTTACATTCATGAAACTACAATGTTTTACACAAGATAAGTCAGAAGTATTGAAAAAATGCAAACATTGATCGATTATTGCTTATTTACTTGACTGTTGACATTTCACCCAAAGTAAAGATTATTTTCCATTTAAAATTGAATGAGCTCCTCCTCTAAAGTTTTACTACTAGCTACGAGACATCCTGTATATTTTTGTGTATCCTTCGATCAGGGACGTGCAGTGAGAACAAGAAGCATGACTTTTATTTAAACACATGTTTAGAAAAAAAAAATAGGATTTAAATATTTATTTGGCCGAATATTACCTATATGAAATATTAAAGTCTGAATAATATGTTAAATATATATAATTTTAACGTAAGAATAAAATTACACATGTGATGACTTAATAATAATAACTTCTCTGAATTTTTAAATCATCTTTTAGAATCCAATCATAGTTTTGATATAAAAAAGGGGTTAAATATTAAATACTAATAATAAAGGGTTAAAACTTAATAATATGGATTTTTTTCATATAAGTTAAGCCATAAAAAACAATATTCCTCTAATTAATGAAAAAATAAATTTTTCCTCAATCCCATTATCAGGTAAAACCCAAGATTTGCCAACACCCTCTATAGACCCCACCCCGTCTCCCTCTCTCCTCTGCTCAAATTCTTAATCCTTTTTGATAAGACACTAAGTGCATGTTGGCCTTTTAGAGTTACACGCATGTGAAGAGTATTTTGTGAAGGTTGTGAAGGAAGGAAGGTGTAGTGGTTGTCCTGACGAAGAGACGGGTTACGTCTCAAAACTGGTAGACAAAAAAGTAATTTTAATGGTTATATCACTAGATATATCTCTCATTTAGTTTTTTTTTTCAAAATATATGCTTTTGAAAAAGTAATGCTTTTTGTTCTCACTGCACGCCCCTGCCTTCGATTCGATTCTTCCATTTAATTTTGAATATATTATTCGAAGAAATCAATATATATTCTAGCAAAAGTCGCTAATTGGAATTATTATTCCTATCCGGTAGGGACCGTTGCACGCGTGCACGTATTTTGTGAATCCACTTACCCCGATGGCGAAAACATACGGAGCGTCCCATTTTGATGCTAATGCATGATGCAACGGACATATTTTATTGGATTGCCACCCGGATGAAAGGAATGCAATCACCGTGGAGCGGGGCACACGATGACTCGACACTCGATGCTCGTCACCACGCAGATGGCAATCGGCGAATCCAAACATTTCACCGAAACGAATGTATCGAATGGTATTTCAAGATTGATTATGTTTGATTATTTGCATAACCAACCATTTGGGTTCATTTTCTAAATTGAATTATATCTTTTTAACGTATCGTACTAAAAAGGGCCATAATTTTTGATGTGAAAAAGGAATCAAATGCCCGATAAAACATTTTATCTAGTTTTAATTTTTTATAGCATTAATATTGGACATTAACATTGATTGTTTTTAAACATCTACTGGTTTCGATACTGTCAGGACGCGTTTGTGCGTCCATTCTTGGTACATAAATTGAAAAAGTCAGCGCAGAATTCATATTATGTACAATAATTAATATAATGCCTGTTGATATTAACAAGACTAAATGAATTTAGAGAAGCGAGGAAAATACAAAACCAAAATTTTTTTTTTTTGGCATGACAATTGTGCATTCATGTGATAGAAACGACAGCATCATATTTTATGTTTTTGCTATATAGCGTGGACAATAAGCGTACGGAAAATATACAATTCGAATTATGTGACATGCTTGTTTCATATAATTGACTATTTCTAGAAGAAAAGTTATTGGGTATATTTCTAGAGGATATGTAATTTTTTAGATAATACAGATGCCAACGGATAGTACACTCTACGGACAGCAGATACAACAGTTAATAAATTTCTAGTACCAATATGGAAAAAACTCTTAACCCTTTCCATACCCTGACAGAAAATACGCGTACCCAGACGGGCTATATATTTAAATCATTTCTCTGTCCAATTATAAACTATGTGTTTAATCGCATTCGATAATCGAATTCTTCCTTCCAGTTTTTTGAATTTAACAATATTTTTAAGTATCAATCTTTTATGTAGGATTATCAAAACAATGAATTATATTTTACGCAAATTTATTATATTTTGAAAGATTTGACAGATACTTCGTGGTGCAGCATTATAATTTAAAATATGTTTTATTTTATTTTAACTTGATGATACACAAACAATTTGAGTTACTTACTGATCACTACTACAGTTTCGAGAGGAATTGCTGCTCTCGAAACTATAGTAGTGATCAATAACTCATATTGTGTGTGTGGTACAAAGTTAAAATAAAACAAAATTTAAATTATTATATATTGTTTTCTTTTTTTAATATAGAGATACCAACACGGAATACGTCACGCATCAATATTCTAACTATTTTTAAACTAAGCGTAACGCTTGTGCTATGATAATAGGACTAACTTGCTGTTGTCCCGGAATGGGGCTTGAATCCATCCTTAATATTCAAATCATCTCTCTGTCCAATTATATACCTACTGCTTTTTTTACCGCGCCCTCGAACGCATGCTTCTTTCCATTTTGTTTTTCGCTTTGAATTTAATTATGATTATAAACACCAATGTTTTAAGTAAGATTATCAAAACAATAAATTATATTTTGCAGTTTTTTTTTCAAATAGAGGTACGTGTCGCATTTAAGATATAAACTAATCTAAACGCTTGTGGTATGAATTTAGGACTAACTTGGTGATTGTCTTGGAATGGGGCTTGAACCACCGACCAACACTACACTTACAAGCTACTCTTTATTATTATTACTAGCTTAGTTTATTTTTATCTTATAATTATTGCAGCTATATGAATGTTATTCATTTGAATAATTTGCAATAAACGTTTTTTGTAAAACTACCATATTTTTTCACCACGTATGTAAATATGCAATATATTTATGATGCATTTTTTTTTTAAATAGAAATGCGAACACGGAATACATGTCCCATCAATATTCTGACTATTTTCAAACTAAGCTAAACGCCTTTGCTATGAATATAGGACTAATCTGCTGATGTGGGGTGATTTTCAAACCCATAACCTTTGAATCATGAGGCAGAGTCCTAACCACAAGACCAACAAGCTACTCAAAATCATGTACTAAATTTTTAAGTCACATCTCAAATACTTCATAAGTCACGTATTCATCATTTTATAATTATCAACATTCTATTCCATACCATTCTCATCATAAACGATTGGTTCAATATTTATTTTTTATTTATTTAATTTATTTATTTATTTAACGCCCTTATGGGCTTTTACAAATATATAGAAAACAAATTTAAAAAAATAACATAAGACAGATAAAATAATAATACAGTTAACGGTACAAATACTAATATACCTAAACTCGATTATAAAAACAATGTTCATTATGAATTTGATTTATTGTACTATTTGAAGCCTTCTTTTACACCATGGTTTAGGAAGGGTTAAATATTTCTACGGTGCGTTCAATATTCCAGACCCGTTGCCGCTAAACAAGCTCTCATTAGTCGTAGATACGTGCATTAAATAATATTTTAAAATCGCGCCTAAGTCCCTGGGGTAGTACTTTTCGCAAAACGTCGCCTAAATATTAAATCATCCTGGTATTTCTAGTACTTTTTTATACATCTAAAATAAATTGTTGAAGCAATGTTCGAAAAAAATTATACGTGATTTGAAAGTGACGTCAACAATTATGTTCCAACATTAAACAGCTGCTTGCTTATTTACAGCATGAATTCGCTTTAAAAATTCGCTTCATATAAACGAACAGAAAATCAATATATTTGAACTTGGTAAACAACATGGAATTCCCGACGGAGCGATTTCACGTTTGTTCTACACAATTTACTGAAAAATATTCTCCCACGATCGTCGACAAAGAACTGAAAGCAGAATCTGAGAGTAGTTTGTTGTTGCTAACGGTAGATATTCGCTCATATACATATACGGGTATAAGAGTACACAGGGTTATTAGAAAAACATCAATAACTTTGCAGGAATATATTCCTGCCTTGATGATGAGTCGAAAATATTCAAGCAACCATGACCTAATATAAATAGTTAAGGAGAAATGCGATATCAAAATTTGCATTTTTTTTCAATATTTCCGACTTTTTTTTACAAAACGTTGACTTATCATTACAGAAACTCGTATCGATTACGAAAAATTCATTCTTTTCAAAACAAGTTAAATAAAATGATAGAAATCTTGCAGAAATTCCAATTGGAATGTTTTCCAATGGGAATTTGAAGGTAATTATTATTTTATTTGACTCGTATTAAAGGGAATGAATTTTTCATATTCGATATAAGTTGTTGTAATGATAGTCCAACTAATTACAAAAAATAAGTCAGAAATATTGAAAACAAATGCAAACATAGATGTAGCATATCTCCATAACTATTGATATTAGCTCATGGTAGCTTGAACATTTTCGACTCATAATTAAAGTAGAAATATAATCTTGCGAGGTTATTAATGTTTTCCAAATAACCCTGTATGTATGTATATATACATTTTTAACTTGTGTACGCTAAAATATGTTCAATGGCTGGACACTGGACGTCATGTAAAAATCTTCAAATGTAACACGATTTAAAAAAAATTGGTCGTTTATTTGTGGTCACGTTTAAAGAATCAAATTCATAATTTTAAATGAAGAAATATTTTGTTTTAAGAATTGCGTTCTTATCGATGTAATGCTCATTGTGCCATTTTGTCCCAGACAGCATCCAAAAGTTGTATGCAGGTGTCTGATTTGCCTTGCTCTTTATTTCTGTAGGTTTTTCTTCCAGGTCTTCCTCTCTGTCTTCTTTCCAAAATTACATTTCTAAGGTATGCATTCATTCGCAAAACAAAATAGACATATTTTCAGATCGTTAACCGAAATTCACATATATAACAATTTATTGCAATTAAGAATGTGATTATATACAACAATCAGAGCAGTCCCCGTATGCGAATTTGTACCTTTGTAATCGTACATTATGGTTTCGTTGCAATGTGGATGAACGGCTTTATCTGAAAGGGTTACGCGCGCAGACGATGCGTGTACCAGCTGCATATTGACTAAAATGCAATAGATGATTTGAAATGTATTAGTATTTAAAGTGTTGAGTATTTTTTTTATAGTGATTTTATCAAAGTTAATTTTTTTAATACTAATCATCTTAAGTAGTTATACCACAAAGTGATTTTGTATGCATTGAAGAAACTCGAAACTTTACTTAGGTACTTATTATTATTACTTACTTATTACTTTTTATTACATACTTATTACTTTAATTATAACTCACTTAATATTATATATATATATATATATATATATATATATATATACCTATTACTTACTTATTATAACCTGATGAATATGTACATTTTATCACAAAATTCTTTGTAAATGTTTAAAGTAATGATACTCCTCTACTACACACGAGTTTATGACACTCGTGTAGTAGAGAAACATACATTCATAAGTAACTGTCACTACCTTGTAAAAAAAATGTATTTGTAAAAAAATAATTTAAATAAAAAAATATATAAAAAATTACCATCCTTTAGAAACTCATAATTTTTATTTTATTTATTTATTTATCGCCATTTACGGCTTTTAAATAAAAATAAAAGGTATTCAAACAATAATCAATAACACAAGCTACATACAGTACATAAATTACTTTCACGACAGTCTAATATTTTACAAAAGTAAAGTCATAAATAGTGAAAAAGAATCAAAGTTTGATTTTTTTTTAATTCAAAATCAAATGAAGTAGATGCCCCCACTACTAGTTATAGACACCTTGGATAAACGCTTGTTGCCTGTATAAGACATCGCTTATAATTTCATCTATTGCAGAGATAATATATCTGGAGAAAGACAATGAAAAATCTCTTAGTAAACTCTCGATTCAACGAAGTTACCTCCTTTTCCATAAGACACATTAGCTGATGCTAGTGACTATCAAACCGATATTTTTACCGGTTATTCATGGTACTGTTATTTCAGATTAGTATATGATCATATAATTGTTGTCTAGTGGCGATTATTGACCGTAAAATTGCAAAAAAAAAACTTACTTATCATCGATACAATCAGATGAAGACCCCATGGCAAGAAGTTGTTAACTAACATTCAAGTCATTTTGAGATAATTAGACATTTGCATTTCGCCTATGAAAAATATGTTTTATTGCTAATTCAAGATTAAATTTTCTTTGATTTATGTCACTAAAATATTAAAAAAGTATTTACAAAGTAAAAAAAACGCATTTATGCACAAAAAATAAAAATATACAATTTTCCCTAAAAAACTGTAATTAACAGCCATTTTTTCGTATCTGGAACTCATTTTTAAAATTGGTAAAATACAAACATCAAACAACCCTTCAAATGCTATCCGTTTTTACCATCCATTATCCAAAATTACAAAATACATGGCATGTTAATTAATAATACAAAACATGGTATGTAGTATTTAAAATTTTTGAAAAATAATATATAAGTACATATTATAATAGTCTTCAAATAAAAACAAATATATGACAGTACTGCCAGAGCAACATTTATACTAACCATAAATATTCCAATCAAATTAAAAGGCGTGTTAATTTCAAAATGATGGCATGAACATGTTATTATTGAAGTTAACATGTTCTTCCCATTAGCAACTGATTTGATTTTTATGAAAAAGTGTATTTAACATGTTCATCCCTATGATTTGAACATGTTCTAATTATTTTTAAGTTCTGAACTTATTTCCAATGGAAAGAGCGTACAATATTTAGTTTAGACGGCTTATTAACTCATTTTTAACAAAAATGTTAGTTAACAACTTCTTGCCACGGGTCTTCAGATATAAATCTCAAGTAACATTATTGTGTAACTGATTAAAAATACCATCTGAATTTAATTAAAATTGTTTTTTTTATTACTAATAATAGGTCATGGAAAATATAAATCAGGATGAAGAAAGTAATGAATATTGAACTACCAGGAGCGCATGCGGTCGGGGAGCTTCGTTAGATTACGCCGCGTCACTCTGCCAATAATTGGAGTGTTGTCAATACAATGGACGTGTTTGATTTGGTCCTTTGTAGGATGTGCGCTTGTGAATAAATTAAGCAGTAGGCTATTTATTTAAACGCTTTTATTCCTACGTGAAACTATTTTTTTTGAACGTATATTCAGAGAGAAATGAACACCATACATTTCAATTTATATTTAAAAATATGCGAACACCCACAAAATACATTTTTAAAAAAATGTAATTCATCAATGCATTTGCATGTGTACATTCAAAAAATTGCGTGTATTTGCAATATTATTTTCCAATACATCATGATTCTTAGCAACTTTGTTGTAAATGTTTCAATTTTATTTTCGGACAATTTGAAGCAGTCCTTTACACAACACAAAACACGTAGCCTCAGGAATCGAAGCAGGAATCGAAAGCGGAACACCCATTACTAGAAGGTATAATACAATAATAAAGCCAGTGTCATAGCCACTAGACAACGAAGTCTATGACAATGACTATACAAATCATCCACCAGTAAAGGAGGACGCCTATTTTGTCCAGTAAAAATATTACATCACTGTGAATTCCAAAAAGTAATGCAGATTATATTATATTTAATTCCCGGAATGGCTGAAAATCTGGCAGAAGAAACCGTGGAGTTAGCTGTTGGCACAACCCAGGATCGAGACTTGTGAAGATGCATTTCGAGCCATGTATATCAGAACCGACATGAAGGAGGAAAGATGAAGATAGATATTATTATAAACCGACTGAATGAAGATGTGTTTAGGTTTACAATGAACAAAAATTAGAAATGAATAAGACAGAAATATAATTAATCTATTATTCCCTTAACAACCACATGAAAAAATCTGTTAAATTATAACCGGAAAATAAAGTATTTAAGAAAGTACATAATCATAAAGTTACTAACGGTAAAATTCCGAAATTAATAATTTCGTTGTTCATCTGTCTTTAACTTCCTGTAACGTCCTTACCTTCTTTTTATTTTTTTTCTTAGACTTTTTAATATTTTTTTCTTCGATTTTAAAATAAAATGTATATTTTATTAATATTATTAATTTATTTTTTATTTTTGCTATTTTTTTTATAAATAAATACATATTCTTTAGGACCCGGCGGATAACAAAGACGAAATTCCTTCCACCCCTTTACCCTACCCTCTCCCCACGATACATTTTCTATACAAATTTACACCATTTGACAGATTTTACTCTATCATTCCTATGTTTTATATTATTTATTTATTTTTTTAAACTAATGAAGGCGTGTCTTATTATGACGGTCTGATGACGGTCTGTAAATGGTTTTGTTCTTGCGACCGTGCCGCCTCGCAACGCTTTATACGACCGATGCGGGGCACCACGGTCTTGCATTGTAGATTAAAAAAAAATTCAACCTGGAGACGAATGAGAGGGGTCGATAAGGGAGGTTTTGCTCATGAAACGGTCCTGGGTGAGCGGTGGGTATCATTCACAGATTTTACACAAAATTTGCAAATTTATTAGTTACATTAATCACCACTTAACATTGAGTGGTGAAACATTTCTTAAAATTTATTTCAATTTGAAGATATATTTCATACAATTTTCAGCAAATTGATCATAGCTATAACACTGCAAAAAGCCAGACTAATAAAACATTTCCACGTACCAGTTTTTATATGAAAACTTCAAAACTTGGTTCGTTCTTGTCGTTCCAAGATTTAAGAAGCACATTATAGAACCCATTCGTCTGCAAAATTTCACAAAAATGCGAAAATTATTGTTTAGTGATTCGCCCAAAGTGTCCATCCATTGGTTATTATAGTTCCGTTTGTCTGTTGGTTGAATTTAATTCTTCCCAGAAACAAATATAATTTCTATTTGTCTATGTTTTCAAAATAAATAGGTGCAGATATCGGGCGGGCGTAGTCAGTACATCGAAATAAGTTGTATAAAAACGTGATTTAATATAATATTATGACATATTAAAACTTAAATAATCAAAAATCATAATAATTCCGCTGTCCGTCCGTCCATCTGTCTATCTGTCCCCGTAACTTCGCATAGCGTCCGTAATTTCGTTCCAATTCATGGCTAAAAAAAACAAATTAAACGGCTGGAGTTGAGGCTTGAACCCCAGGCCGGCAAACCGGAAGACGGCAAGATAGCGATGTTGCTATCGCCGAGCCTGAATTACCCGTCAAAAATACAGTACATATAAGACATAGCAAAAACGTGAACCTTATATGTTCCGCGCAATCGCCAGGGTTTAGAATAGTACCTGTAATTGCCGGCAGGGGAAATATATAAAAAAAATGTTTAAATATTTTCATAAAAGTCGTTATTACTATTTCATGGGTGACGGCTATAAATAAGTGAATATTTATTCTTTAGGAACCGGCATGTAAAAGGACCGTATTTTTTGACGGGTTACAGCTAGTGTGATAATAATTGTGATGGGAGTATCACGAGATACATATTATCACGGGTTTTACCGCGGTCGGAAACGAAATGAAACCGTAAGTAATTCCAAACTTTCATTAAACACAAATCACTGGACACTAGACTTTAGCTGGAACATTATTCCGTAATTCACACTAATTCGTCCCACTAGTCTCTGGTAGGTACTTTATTCGCAGCGATTGTTTGTCGCACAGTTTACTGGACTATTCGCCAGTTTTTATCACCACGACAACTCTCATAATAACATAACCAATGCTGACTTGATTCTGCGGTCGCGACGTAATTGACAATGATACAGATTTTTCGAATCTTCCGACACACACTCGCGTATTCGACTGTCTTCCAAATCTTTTCGAAAAATTCCAGATTGTTCTCTAACCTTGCATTATGTGAAGTTCCTCTCGAGACAATATTTTATTTCAATCTATCTCGCAACACATATGGAAATAAGACTACTTGTTTTTTGAGTTACGCCTTTTTAATTTTCTGAGACGCATTTCGTCTTACGAGCGCATTATCAATTTTGGTAAGATAAGGCAAAACGCATCTCAGAAAACTAAAAAAAATAGAATTTAAAAAAAAAGTGCATTTATTTGCATATGTGTGAGTTCTATAAAACAATAAAAATTATCTCGCAACAGCTTAATTTACTATACGCCGCTAGCAGATATCTATGGTTCTGGGTAACGATTGTGTCCACTTGTCCCTTGCTGTCAAATCGAACATCGTCTTTACGGATTTGAGATTTGTATATTTATATCAATCTCAAATCAATCTCACGATCAAAATATCATTTTATTTACACTGCACTGAAATTTATATCAATAAATCACAACACATCGCATTCCGTGAACACTGCCCATATATATTCTCGTAAATCTTCATTATGTCAGGTATGGGTTATCCAGGTTCACGATAGATTTATCAAAAGCTTTGAAGACATTCAGTCTCGAGCCAAATCTCTTCGGTCCGAAAATAGTAATCTATCTGCATATTTCTCTACCGTTTCCTATAGTTAATTCGAATCGCCGATATCAGTCGTGGACTTTGTTACACACAGAATTCATATATTACCAAAACGAGGGTAAATGGTTAAGGTAAATTTTTTAACGATATCAAGATCAATTTATTTTTTCATTTAATCCATACAAAATTATCATTATACAATACATAGTACAAAGTCCGCTTTTAAAGAAATTACAAATTGATCATTGCCGAAGCAAATAAAAAACTTCAGAAATGTTTTTTAACTCAACATCTTGAAACAATATTTTTACATGTAGGTTTATTTACATAAGAACGCAGTTACTGGACTTTGTCCCTAGACGGATGATTAATTTATTAAGATAAATTAAAGAAGTCTCACAGACAAAAGCTATGAATTTATTCATTAAAAAGATAATTGCTTAATATTCCACTGTAAATAATATAGAGGTATTCTTATCAGCTATGAAATATATGTATTTATAATATATGTAAAATATATGTAAAACTATTTCATAGGAAGAACCATAGATGTCTCTTGCATTTTCCTTTCAAATATTTGAAAGAATATCGACTTAAAACATATATACAACTTTGAAAAAAAAAGCGTTCTAATGGTGGAATTGGTGTAAGTTGCATTATTTATGATCATTGATCATTTAACCCAGCTCATACAGATCATAAGCCCAGGGCCACCCTACTTATAAAGTGTAGTGTCTGTGAAATGCGTGAAAGAGAGTGAACTAGAGAGGGAGCGAGAAAGAGCGCGTAAGGTCGGCCGGGACCGCGTGAAAGCAGACTTATTTGAGCCACTGCGTTATGCGGATCACGCGCCATAGCATATATCTTATATTCTATAACGTCATCCCAATAAAAGCTGTAACTGTACCACCGTGTATTATTGGCACCAGCATCCACTGCAAGAAGAACCCAACGCCACGCAGCAGATCTTAACATTGGCGTAGTAAAGATTTCATAAAGACTTATATGTACATTTTCCATATAAACAGCTTCGTCTCTGTGAGACTTCTATAATGTGTTTTTATTCATAGCGAACAAACCTAGTTATTGTGTTCTCAGAACATACATATAAAAATGACTTATATGTAGATTTTCCATATAAACAGCTTCGTCTCTGTGAGACTTCTATAATGTTTCTTTATTCATAGTGAACAAATCCAGTTATCGTGTTCTCAGAACATACATATAAAAATATTGTTAAAAAATGTGATTCGTAAATCTTCAGACTGATGAAGTGTCTGCCTCAGTCAAGATATTGCGTCCGAGGCTGAAAAAACTTCTCCAGCTCTGGCTCCGTGCAGGAAGCGGTAATATGTTACAGAAGTGTAAAGAATTCACGCAGGCTTCCAGAAAACGTTCGCTACAGGAGGAGCTGTAAATCTTCGCATGAATACTCCATTCGGAGGGAGATATTTGATATATGGCTCGAGATCAAGAACCAAGATGGATGTACTCGAACATAGTAAACTTAAAGCCCCGCATCCATGGAAGAGATAGGTCTCTGAATTTTATCTCAATACCGTGTGTGTGGCAAATCCATTTATGATGAATAAAGAATGAAGATAGAGGAATGAATGTATAGCTGATCTTGGCATAATTAATAGAATTAAAAAAGGGTCGCTCGGGTGATTTGGGCATGTAAATGATGAATAAATGATAAGAAAGATATTTAAAGTGTTGACGGTACCAGAAAGATGGCAACCGCGGAAGACGTGGCACGACTATATTAATTAGATATTGAAAAATGATCATCGAGCTTGCGTGCTAAGATGTATGAATGTGGATAAGGCGAGAGTTGTATGTCAAGACAAAAAAGTGTGGCGCTCTATCCTCTCTCTTACCTCCACGGGGAAACAGAGCGTGGTGGTAAGTAAGTGAGTAAGTTATTAAGTTATATAAAAACAGCTCGTCTATTTTAATTGATTTTAGAGGATTAATGAATTTGTGGAAAGGTTTGCGTATTCTTTAGGTGAAATTATAAAACAACATAAAAGAAAAAGTTCTATGGCCACTTGATCTGGGGAGATGATTTGATCCTATCATCTAGTGGCACTGCTTGTAATCTCATTCGTTACGCACTGATTTTTTCTCGCTCATTCGCCTCTTGAATGTTCTAGAAGTCTTTGGTCCTAAGCGATAACTACTCAGCTGTTTAAATCTGGGTAATATGTAGCCACGGCAAGCTTTGTAATATGTGTGGCTCTGCAGGGCCGCCACAAATATTTTATACAAGAAACACTTTAGACAATATACCTGCTATAATGATTGGTATATTGATATTTGACATATGTCTTAAGATTTCTCATAGAAACTTTACGCTTACATAAAATGTTGCTTTAGGGTAGTCTAATGAGGCTATTATCTCGAGAATAGGTGAAGATAATTTGTAAAAAAAGACGAAAACTCAAACTCTCTATCAATACCATCAATAGAAACATCAATATCTATAACTAATTAATCTGAAAAGTAGGACAAACATTTTCTTCTCTGATTTCTTCGCATTTTTTGGAGGGTCATTAACTCCCGGGTTATATATAGCCTTACGATTTTCTAGACATTTTTTTCCACTTTTTCTCACTGCAACAATTCCAATAGAATATAACCTGCAGCGTCTTTCATTTGATCGGTTCAATAAGTTGTAGATCAGTCTCTTCGTTTACGACGTTCCACTTTGCCAGTCACTACCAGTTTCTCCAGATTATCAATTTCTCAGCAGATCAAAAAAGTAGAGAATGGATTATCTATCGCAAATTTGTAGTTGCAACAAGATGTCAGTGCAACTGCTGTACAATTTAGCAGTTCAGATGAATACAACGTATTCGCGTTAGTTTTTTACGTCCTTTATCTGTCTCTTTCTCTTTAAAGTCCTATCTCCTTAAAATAACCATGTCCATGCCTTTTTTGAAATTTTTAAAATTAACTGTGGTTAATGATTTCCCACTGTGAGGGTCGTCTTTTCCATCCTGCAATCCGCACTTAAAATCGGCTGCCCGCATTATAACTTTCGCATAGGTCGAAACAAATTCAAATTCAAAAAGCAATCACTTCCCAGATTTACTTTGGAGTAAAAGCTTTGATAAAAACATTGAATCACGGAGCGTGGCTGAAAATTATAAATTTTCACAATTTTGTCAAAGGCGATAAATTGAAACCGCTGTAAAATTACATTTTTGATGGATTTGACGTTAACGTTGTTGAGATTTTCACGCTGATCATTAAATTGGTTGAAAAACATAAACTATCTCTATGTGGGTTTAATAATAAATATCTCAATTTAAGAGACTATCGGAATATTATATTTCATCGAGAGGTGAAGTAGTAAACTTAATTAAATATTTCTGCACATTGTCGAGTCTTTAGACTCCCAATCCTACGAAGACAAGGGGATGAAAAAAATGATAATAAATATAATTTATTATTTCACCTGCCAATGAGAGATTCTGATACTCTCTAAACTTGATTAATAATATACAAAATTATAATTAAATTTACGTAGAAAAGGCATTAATGTTCCTCGCTCAATTTAAGGATTGTTTGAATATTTAATGTAATTTTGATTTCATTCATCTGATCCCAACGCAAATCACCGGAGTCGGAAGAGAGTCGGGAGTGGATTTGAAGGGAAGTTATGAAAGAAGATGAAGGATTGACAGGATACAATTAACTTGTGGACTGTTATGATGATGGACGAAGGAAGAGGAGGCTTTACTTACCAATGCCGCAATGTCCATTTTTCTCCAAACGATACGAGATGAGCTCAAGTTTGGCGTTGTTGTTGCGTTGGCGATAGTAATCAATCAATACCTTTAACATACTTTACATACCAGATAATACTGAGAAACTGACAATTTTGTGACAATATCGTAATGATCCTGCTTCACTTCCAAAAGTGTAGGTAAGCAAAGTAAGGTAACGAAAGAAAACGGTTTCACTCGTCGAGCGGTAGTTTTAAATCGACGGCAAGGTGTAGGATGAGGAAAAAAATCGGAGTCGTGACGTTAATGCCAATCATATCAAGACTCTCGAAAATTTAACGACAAAACGAATGTCGAGTCGTTGCGAATACTAAACGGCACTAATGTTATTAATAATAATAATAATATAATAATATTATGCTGATGTTATATTTCTTCATAAACTAGCTACATCTAAGATTGACTGCCCGGCATTGCTGCAGCGCATCTCCCTGAGAGTACCCGGAAGATCCACTAGATCGGTTGAGACCTTGAGCCTTTCACACTGTAATACCAACTCCCGGCAAAACTCTTCTATATACCGCTCGACTAATTTGTTCAACTCTATATTCAGCGACTTGGATCTTTTCAATTCATCGATCTATGAATTTAAAACTCTTGGATATTCACCTCGGTCATAAACCTTCTTTTTTTTCCTCTTCTTTAATGCATCTTCTTTCTTTTCTACTGACTTCGTATATGTAATTTTTATCTTGTATCTTTCTTTAATTAACATTTTTTCTTTTTCCCAGACCGCGTGTATTATATATTAATATATATATATATATATATATATGCAGATGTATTGATCAGATATCTTTATGCTATACATATATCTTTTGCACTTCTTTTTATTCTTATCTCTTGTCCTTTTTACTAAGTAGATTTGTCCTTTCCTATCCATTCCTTATTCTTCTTTTACCTCTAATTCTTTGACTCCCATAGTTTGTCCATAACTTAAAACTTTCACTTTTTTGGTTTTTTATTATATAACTCAAGTTATTGTTGCTTTATGTTAAAACACAACAGGTTAATTCTGTGGAAATTTGTAAGATGGTCTCTATACTGTTCAATAATCATGTATAATTTCTTTATATGTACTGTTAGTTTCCCATAAATAAATAAATAAATAAATAGTGCTTTTCTAATGTGTGGATGATTTTAACGGTAGAATTGTTGAACATTACACTGTGTTAAGTAATCGCTTATACAGATCGAAAGCCTTGAGCCACCATATAAATACTTCCTTACACGTTTGCCATATAAATATCTTCGTCTCTGTGAGACTTCTATAATTTATTTTAATTACTAATATTTTTTATTTTAGGCACAGCTTTGTGATAGTTTGTACGGGGCGCACGCCCCTAGTAAGTCGATACTTCGTACATTATCACCGTGATATAAAGTTTATTAACACTTTACTCGTACATTTTACTGGGCATTCGGTCTTTATCGATCGGAAGAATGTGGCGGGCGATAAAGTATCGCACAACAAGGAGCAACGCACATTAATACTGGTTAACTGGACACCAGCACGTAAGGGCTGTCGTCCTGGCCAGAGAAGAGTCCTTACACGTGTATCGCCGTAAGTACTTCCGAGTAATAATGTTCTCTGACACAGTGGTTCCCAAAGTTGACAGGACCGCGACCCGCAAAAAAAAAATTCAATTTTCGGGACCCACCTCTTGCCTTACATTTTCCCAATACATATTGTAACTATGCGAAAGACTGTTTAATTAAGAAAAAAGAAAAACTTCCAAATATTAGGTCCTTACATATGAAATTGGCGTTTAGTATGGGAGGAACATAAAGCCGATTTTTTTTTATTATAATATATTTATTTAATCAAAGTATGTACCATTGCTATCTATGCACTTTTGCCATCTCATAGGTAGTTCATCGATCCCTTTACTAAAAAAACCATTCGGACGGGAATCAATAAAATCTTTGAAGGCGGTTTGGACTGCCCCATCGGAGTTGAATTTTTTCCTTTGCAAGAAGTTATCCAAATTTCGAAAAAAATGGTAATCTGTTGGGGCAAGGTCCGGAGAGTACGGTGGATGTCTTAGCCGTCTGTTGTGCAGTGTGTGGTCTAGCGTTATCATGAAGCAGCAGTGGCCTAGAGCGATTAACCAGCCTCGGTTGTTTAGCAGCTAGCTTTTCCATCATGGTTTGCAGTTGCTGACAATAGACATCTGCCGTAATCGTCTGGCCAGATTTAAGAAAGCTGTAGTGAACGACACCAGCACTAGGCCACCAAACGCTCACAAGTAACTTTTTTGGAGTCAATTTTCGCTTGGGGCATGGTTTGGCTGGTTCGGCAGGGTTCAGCCATTGCGATGAGCGCTTCCGATTATCGTACAGGATCCACTTTTCATCACAGGTAAATGATTCGATTTAAAATCCCTTCATTATTGTGCCGGTTGAGTAATGCAACGCAGCAGTCAACGCGCGTTTGTTGATTTGCTTCACTCAATTCGTGAGGTACCCACCTTTCAAGCTTTTTCACTTACACATTTGTTCAAGTGGAGTATGAAAACAGGGAGGCCGACCAACGCAGGCCGGGTCAGCGAACGCGGAGGGGGGGGCGAAGGGAGCCGCGGCACAAGAGCCGGCAAGGCGGCAGGATCAACGTGGCTACTAAAGGCACAAACCACACAACAGTAAAAGTGGGATTGTATGAAGCGTACGATTCGAAACCTCGTGAAAGAAAGAAAGGGGGGATACAAAACAAACGCTACTGTGTTTCTTGCGGCAAAGCGCCCATACACATCATTAATCCTTCGAGCCGTTTCTGCAGCACTGGTGCCACGGTGGAACTCGTACTCGTAAATAACGCGATATTTCAAGTTTTTCATTTTGTAAACTGAGTGACGCAAAGAAAAAAACAATTGAGAAAAAAAACAAATGAATTATAATTTTCAAAACACAAATACATGAGTAAATAGCTGTATAAATTTGGATTTGGAATTCCTAACCAAAGAGAAGATATTTGAGATCAAATTTGCCAGTACGGCAAAACGCCAATTCATATGTAAGGACCTAATATAATCGAAATTTTTCATTACGAAAAATATTATTATGTGATATTTTAATGGGAAGGATACATTTGTTGCCTATTTCTTGTCATAACAGCATTAGCGTCGACTTCAATTTTAGTCACTTTTAATCGCTGTGAATTCGATACGTCCAATTTATTTTTGTATTTAGTCTTATTAGAAACCATGGCAGAAAATCTCATTTCACGTAAATATGTGGTAGTGACGGGAGGAGGACTTCCATGGCTTCGTCAGAAAAGCAGGCATAAATATCAGCAACCAAAAGCCAGAATTTGGCTAATTGCTCGCGATTAAAAGTATTTTTCAGCGACGTATCTTCCGATAAATTAATAAGGACTTCACGTTCTTTTGTTGATATTTCTGTTGGTACGTTGTCTTGAAATGTATTACAAATCCAGTTTATCCTGTCGAACTTTTCCATCTCTTCTTCAAAGAAGGCGTTAAAGTTATTTTTCAACACTGTTAAATGAGTGAAAATTGCAGACAATACACTGATATCTGGTTGCAATGCGTTTTCCATTATAAACATGACATGACTCGGACGAGACGTGTTGCGCGTTGTTGTGACTGCGACCCACCTAATATCCGCGCACGAGCCACCCATAGTTTGGGAAACGCTGCTCTAACAGGTTCTTAAACATTGATACGAAAAGCCTCCGATCTTGGCTTTTGTCGAGCGATTGTGGTGGAAATTACTAGTCCCCATTACGTTAACTGCCTATCTAACCGATGTATTACTGTTTTTATGTTTTTAGTGATGTCATTTTAACCGATGACGTACTAACCATTATGTCGATGATTGTTAACTGATTTTTCGCAATTTAATGGACAACTATCGGTACCAGATAACATTTATATCTCGTAAGCGGTTAAAATATTGGTTTGACCATCATTTTAGTACACAGGTTTCAACATGTCATAAGTGACTCTGATAGACAGTCATTATTATTGATTGTGATGTCTTTCTTCTTCCTAGAAGGATCTGTCTGAAATTCTGGGAACGACAATGAATCACCAGAATTTTCTTCTTGGTTTATTTTGTTACGTACAGATTATAATAATATTCGCTACAAGGTATTATTACAATAGCGGTTTCGTCTTAGCTCTCCAAGTCCGTGCTTTCTAACTTGTATCCTTCTCTAATATATCTCCCGTTCCTTTCACGCACTCATATCTTCTAGATACATAACATTTAATTATTTTATTTTTAACGAAACACTATTTAAAACTCGGCCGAATATCCCAATTGCAAATAAACATTTAGTGTACCAATGCAACGTAATAATATAATGAATATATAAATAAAGAATTTATTTTATATGTAACTAGCCGTAACCCGTCAAAAATGACGGTACTTTTACATATCGGTTCCTAAGGAATAAGCATTTATTTATTTACATAAAAAAGAAATTAAAAAAATATAATAAAATAAAAATTTACTGCAAAAAAAAAAAATTACGTAAAAAAAAGATATTATAAAGAAATTACGAACATTACACAAAGTTACGGGGACGGTCGGGCGAACGGACGGACAGAAAATGAAATTATTATAATTGAGATGTCATATAAAAATATTTCTTGATAGAATACGCTATTATATATAAAATAAATTTGATTTTTTTTGTCAAAATTCTGTTGGTACCTACCCTGGTACGCTTGTCCTGACGTATCTTGCTTCGGATGCTTATTTTACTGTGGACTGTCAAAAAGTTTACATCTTATTCTCGAATATGAAAAAAATATATAAAAGGATGACATTTTGTCATCCAACATTGAGAAGATAAATACAATCGCTGAAGGAGCTTCAAGCCGTACCGAGAGTTGCATTCCCAGGTACTAGGATAAGTGTATTATATCTGATATATTTTGAAGGAAATTAAAAATAAATTAATGAATAAATAAAGATTTTTGTATAAACCACTACCTTCTGATTGGTAGTACAAATTTAACTAACACTTTGTTACAATGTCTAACCACAAAGTTAATGCTTTAAATGTTAATAATAAAATAAAGATTTTGTTTAGAAAAACGAAAATTTATTGTATTTTTTTATTATACTTAGTACTAAATTCAGTTGTTGTCAACTATTTTGTATATATTTTCCGTGTTTTGTCACCCATTTCGTGCCCTGGCAAAATGTCACAGATTTAAAGAACTTTATTAGAATTTTTTTGGTTGTTGACGAGATTTTTTTCAGGACATGGAATAATCCAATTTGAGAACCAATCGTTAAATAATTTTTAATAATTTTAATAATTTTTAATTTAATAATTCGTTAATAAAAAATTTCTTTTAGGACAAGCCGCAAGCATCAAATGCATTTCATTTATTTTATTCGAGGTACAAAATATTATAGTTTTGAATAGCTGAATTAGTTTATTAGTGTTGTAACTTGGTCAAATTTACTAACGATTCATATGTGAACGATTGCTCGGATGGACTGGTAAATGAATTACATTCCTACTCTTCGTTCAATGATCAGGTAGAGTCTATTCACTTTAGGTAAGCCTTTTGCATTAGTGTGAGTAACAGTCCGTTTACAAAATCTCGTAACATTCTTTTTTTGAGTAAATGATAGACGCAAAACATTCAAATTCTAAATAATAAATGTTTGAATTCTCCTTTGTTTGACCTGAAAGCGATTTTTCCTTTCCTAATTTAAAAATATTCGTGATTTTGTAGTCACCGTAACTTTAAGCGAAAAATATTAAACAAAGAAACGACGCTCTGCTCGCCGGTCAGAGTGGTACTGGAGCGGCCAATGATGTTGGTATAAAAAACGAATACAATTTCACAATTTACGTGTTACAGAGGGTATTACTCACACTTATGCAAAAAGCTTACCTAAAGTGAATGGACTCTACATACAAAAGTTTTCTTTTTACAAAACTGAAAGATTATCTACATTTTTTTTTAAAATAATAATTGTGTATCACTCATCATATTGCAAAGAAATGTTTTGCATAATCGTTGTTGAATTATTAAAAAAATATATAATAATATATGCTAACTGATAACTATAATCACTATCTACGCTTTTTTCATGTATTTTTTTAGTAAATACATATTTTGATAAAAATTGATCGAGATATCAAAATTATCACCACAATATCAATAGCTTTCTGTACTGATCTGACGCAACGTTTGCTTTTGAGCAATTTTTCTTTACAATCGACCGCATACGAAGAATTAGTCTAGAAAATCTAAGTAAATGTCTGAAACTAAAACAAAATGGAGCTCAGTCATACAAGCCTTCAAGACTTATTACAGAAGCTTACGTTTTCCTTTAAAACAAAAAGTTTCCAAGGGTGATTTAGGTGAATAGTTAATAGCAATAAACGTTGTCGACCGAAAAGTTCTACATATTTTATACGTTAAAATATTTATGTTTTCTCAAAGTCTTTCAGTCTATCACCCTTAGAGAAATTTGAAAAAAAAGAAAAACTATCGTTTTCCGAATTAGACGGATGAGTACATTTTCAAATAGATACGGTAATAGCATAATGTTTGAAATATTTAAACACGCGCACGAAAACTGAAATAAACCTGTTTGATTAAATATCCTGAGCAGAAAGGGATATGCGAGAGGTAGAAAAAAAGTAACCTGTAAAAACCAAGTTTTTATTATACTCCCTTTCTTTGTAAAATATAACAACAATCAAAGACGAATTAAAACATATAACATAACACTAAACTTACAGTAATTTAATATATTTCTAAAATGTCAGATGTTTTGAGGTTTGATAAGACACTTCTTGCTTTGAAGATTAAATTGTAAAAACATTTGTCAGTCAATTTAGATTTTCAAATGCGTAGTGAAACACCTATTATGTATACCGATGGAGTAATTCAAATTTAGAAAATATTCCGCGACGTTATCGGGCCGCCTTTGCTAGTTATCAAACTTTGGTAATGATTCCAATTTGAAAAAACCATTAAAATTTCTAAAAATCCGAAATCATACTATAATTAACGAAAATTTGATAGATCTTCTTGATCGTCTCCACGAGTCTGCTTGCAAAGTTTCAGCTCGATTGGATCACGGGAAAAGGGTTAAAAATCGATCCAAATTTTTTCGTCAGATAAGAAGACAAGACGACAAAACGACAAGTAGAAAAGCAGATGCTACGAGTTAAAAGAAAGGGAGTAAAAATAAGTACACACTGCCCATTAAAAAACATATTTTTGGTGGTGCGGTGGTTCTAATGTACGTGACTAATTTTCGAAATGACCTTTGGAATTTCGTTCGGCACGTGTCTTTCAGACCTCCAAAATTTTCCGTCTGTGACATGTCTGGAGTATGTGGGAAATGCACGGGATACGAAATAGGAGAGGGGATCGACAATGGGCCCGCTTATGATTCATGTTGAGCTTAAGTACTCACTTTTGGTAGAGCAAGCTCAAAAAAGTTTCTAAGATATCTCTACATGAGAGAGTACGGGCATTATCCTTGGCTTTACCCAACCGAGTTCCACCAGGGTAAGCTTGGCTACAACAGTTTATAGACTAGAAGGAATGTGTATCTGATTACGCATTTTTATCGATTGTTGCGCGGTATGATCGATAATCCTGAAATAATGCGGAGCATTGGTTTTTATGTTCCCGATAATTACCTAAGACATCAGCATAGATTGTTTCACATTCCAATAATACAGGACCAACCTGCCGATGGTTATGCCTGTTGGAAGAGCTACTGCTATGCTGAACAATATTACTCTGGATATCTGTTCCATGTCTCTGAGAGAGTATTCCGAAGCAGGATTCTCCTACGCCTTCGATGTGAATGATTTTATATATGTTTAATATTTGCTTTTGTTTATATATCCTTATATAAATCTAACTTATTTAAAACATTTACGAATAAAATTTTGTATTTGTAATGTAAATTTTATATTAAAAATAAATAAATTGAAATTGAAAAATTGAATTGAATTGAAAATTTTCATACAAGAGATTTCATGTCGAGATAATCTTAGGCCCAAATCAGAGTCAATACTTAGATGATTTAAAGGTTAAGATACGCCTTAAAAGCGTATTTTTCAGTACAAAATAACACTTTTAAGGCATACCTTAACCTTTAAATAATATAAATATTGACTTTGAATTCGGACCTTAGAGATCCTTTATGAGATCCTTTTAAGACAGCTTTGTATCTTGCACCCACCTTCTGCCTGGACTAAATGGAAAATTGTTATTATTAAGAGGTTTTACAAAACACTGAAACCTTCCCACCACAATTTTTTAACTAAATTTGTAACCCAGGCAACGACGGGCACAGATAGCTAGTTATACATATATATAAAATTCAATGTCTGTCGGTCTGTCTTTCTATATGTTATCTATACAAATCTATACCGTTTGTCTGATCTGACCCAAATTTTGCAAAGATGCTTATTCTTTAGGACCCGGCGGATAATTTAATTAATCCTGACATATTTACTGTACAAATCTACACCGTTCAACCTATCTCACCCAAATTTTTCTATACTTATTTTTAAGGACTCGGCAGGTAACATAGACGACATTTCCGCCGTCTTCCTTTTCCCTACCTCCTCCACCCGATATATCTTTTGTATAAATCTACACCGTTTCACCATTCCATCGAACTGCAAACTTTCCGTAAACTTTCTTTACCACAATGTTAGCTTATAAACCACTGATATTTCCTTCGTCAGTTGAGTGAACTATCTCCTCAGTAATCTTTTCGTCAGCAATGGTAAAAATGGATTCTAGCATTTTAATGCATTCTATTTGTCTGAATTTTTTAAATCAAAAGTTATATTTATCTGTTGTTCTGGGTGAGTCTTTGTCTGTTTACGCACATATCTCGAGTCTCGAATCACGTCGAATATCTTGTTTGTGGTTTTGAGTTTTTGTCTCTTCCCTCTAATTTCTAAGTATATTTTTAAATAAAAATCCCAATACGCGTACTTACATGAAAATGAGAATCTCAACAAATTTTATTTATTTATGCCACCGTGACTTATCTCCTATATATGGGCCTTTATAATTGCAATCTGAGCCACCCAAGCTCGATTTTGAAATAAAATATTGTTCGAAGTCACGCTTTTTTAGGCGCTTGAGTTGACTTCGTTTGAAAATACTGTTATGAAAATTGCATGCGCTCCGGGCGCGGTTTTTGCTGTTTGTTTTTTATTTGCTGATGTATTTTTCAAAGTACATATTATTGTAATCAAATTCATAATGTGTCATGCATATCTGGAGAGAATGCGCATGCACATTCTTTCCAGCTGAGTTCCAATGTAAGGTATATAACATAGCACACGGTTTTAATGTATAACAAAAAAGTATATCTCCTAATGTGCATACTTAAGTACGAGAGCAATTAAAAAAAAAAAATTAGGTTTTTAAATAATATTTTTGTGTCAATAGTAGATACTCTTTCAGAAAACTGATAATGAAAAACCTCACTGATGAAGACGAATGTTCCTTAGTTTGTGTAGTCTTTGGTTACTAATCTACATTTATTGTTCAGCACTTTATACAATTTTATCTTTGACATTTACTTAAATAAATAAAAAATAGAGAAACAAGATTTAAATGTAATGTTTTAAAAACGAAGCAGTAATGTTTGTCTTTAAACGAATTGTGAATATGTAATTGAGATTGGAATTTATTCCAAAGTTTTTTCTTTTTAAAACAAATAATGAAATTCTGATGAAACCTTAGATTCTCTTAACTTTTCTTTGGTTTCCTCATTTTTCTTTACGTTTTCTCCTATTAACTTTGGAGATATTTATTTTTAAATAAATTGATAGATGTGGTCTAATTGCGTTGATTTGACAACGTGATGAACGAAACTATTTATTTGACCGTGATTTTGAATGTAATCTATAGGGAAAAAAGTTATTGTAACAATCATTGGTATACTAGAAACTAAACATCCAACACTTAAATCTCAGTTATCGATAATCGTTTCAATTGATTACCAATCACGGTTCTATAAGTCTATCATCATGGTCATCCTCACTCATTGACAATCCACTACTAGATGAAGGCCCCCCCTGAGCTTGAAATATGACCTACTCATTTTTATTTATGCTTTTATGTTATAATTATTAACATTTTAATGATATCCATTAGTCAGTTATATTCTCTAATACATGGATTTCTATTTCTGTATCTTCTAGTGAGTCTCAGCATGTGTCTTTTCATTCTATGCTGTGTCATCCAGTTTCCAAGTTAGCGTAATATTTAAAGAACTGACTTCATTCTTATAATAAATCATTTATATATTATCATGTGTTGTGGCTGCGAGAGGAATGAATGAAAACACTGGAAATTAATTAGCGATTTATTAATTAATGATTAATTGACTATTTAATGTACAAAGTCACTTAAAAAGAATAAAATTTAACGTTATTCTTCTAATTTCACTATATATTCCGTAATATATCACTCGTAAATGAATACTTTATTATCGCTGGGTAACACTTATTTAACATTCACTAGAACATTCCGTCCAATTCTCGCACGTAATGTTTATCACATTCATTTATTTCTATTAGATACTTCGCTCGAAATCTGTCATTTCACAATTCATTCGGCTCTCGGCTCACGCGTACTTCGCACTAAATCAAACTGTCAAATACGACAAGTGAACTCCCGCCGCGGCATGGTTCCGTATTTATACCTAAATGCTGATATTTTCGAACTTTCTAGATAATTGTAGTGTTTACGAGAAGGTTCTCGTCGTTTCTCGGTCTTTCTAGACGTTTATACACATTTCCTGAAGATTGTTGGTCTCCCTAGATTGTTAAAACTAACAACAACTAATTTGGAAAGTGTGCAATCACTTTGGCTTGCTATTCCGCGACAATATACATTCAAATTTTTTAAATAATATGTCAGGATATAGAAAATGTGTAATGGAGTATGAAATAGAAAAAATCAGGTTATATGTTGACCTTACAACGTGGAATAATATTATTTGACGCTAGACATTGAGACGACCTTGCTTGGTTCCCTGACTTGCAGATACCAATAATAATAACATAAAACGGAGACACTGTGTCTGGAAGAATTCATCCATTCGAGACCGAAATCCAGCATCATAACATTACACTTTTTTCAAGTCATTTCACAAGGGTTTATTTAAATGACTTAATTTATATTATATTTATTTAAAAAATAAAACCATTAGAATGTTGACATTTAAAACACAAATACGTACTTACTCAATTAATTATTTATAAATACAATAGCAGGAAATATATAAATTTCTAAAATGTATAGAAAATGCGTTATTTAATCACAATAGCCATTGTCGATCTAATGCTGGAGAACGCCTCTAATTTATTTATTTATTTATTTAAGGCATTTAAAAAAATTATCGTGCGTATGGGAGATAATGAATCATAAAAAACCATTAAAACTTTTATTTATTACACACTGAAAACAAATTTAATCTGACCACCATTCTTAAATTCACACTTGACTTTTGTAGAATATTTTACCAAATTCCCATTAATTCACGTCACTAGAATCTTCGCTATGCTTTTTGTCTACAGCAAGGTCGTCTCGCTCAATTTCGCGCGTAGGTACTCACTCGTGCCGGATGTCTGTCGCTTGGTTTCCGTCTCTGGTCAACTCGCGCGGTTCACTTTTCTGTGGCGTAAGCCCGCTGTCAAAAATCACTCTGACGCCACGCGCGCTTGCTTGCTTTCGGCCATGCCACGAGAACGTTCGACTAGTGTCTCCATATTTCTAGTGTTTTTTAGTTTTTTCGAGAATAGTGTTCATAGAACGGTGTTTGAGAGAGAGATGAAAGAGCGACTAAGGGTGATGCAATTGTAAACAGCAAATGCTTAGACCAAGTGAACGAGTTTGATGCGTCTGGGAAATAGGTTTAGTAGAGACGGCAAGGCTGATAGTGATATCGAAAGGAGAGTGACAGTGGGTAACAAAATATATAGCGCTCTGAATTTCTGAATGCAACTGTGGCCAATAAGAATTTGTTAAAGGGAGCAAGACTAGCGACAAGTACAAATGGCTAATTTATGAAAGTGAAGCCTGGAATTGGCCAAAGATTTTGGTCAATAGAGTGAGAAATGAAGAAAATAGAAATTAATGTAATGTTTTAATGAAGTGTGATAGATAGAATAAAGAAAGGAGCGTTGCGATCATGTGAGTATATGAGATGAGTGTTGAAGGCAATAGGAATATAGGGCGTCCGCGAAAGACCTATCACAATCACATACTACTAGTATTGGAGCCTAGTTAAGCCTCAACAACCATAGAGAATGAATGAGAAGATTATTGAATGTAGCCGAAGCAAAAATGATGTTCCAAGATAGAAAAATATGACGTTTTTATCCTCTCTGCCTTGCTCTGCGGGGAATCGGCGTGATGTTTTGTTAGTTAGTTAGATTCAAGATTCTATAATCTTAGATTGGGAAGCTTCGATAATGCGCAGTTACCATTGTTTTAGACTCTTGTGACAATATGTTTACTTTCTCCTTAACTAGACGAAAGTCAGTGCTAAAGGAGACATGCGACAGTTTCTGTAATTTTGCCACTCTGGCATTTAGCCAATCATTGCTGTCGCTCGCAATGTCGCATTGCAATCGCTGTGCCAATATCGCTCCTGCTTCAATATATCGAGATTTTTGGCATTTCTATATCATTTTTGTCTCATAGATAGAATTAAATAAATACATATTCCATGTCTGTCGGTTGAATATCTCTGTGTCATACGCTTGTCTTATGCGATCTAAGCTTTAAAGTATTAACGATAACTAGATCAAAACTTACAGACAACAGACACTGAAATAGAAATATGCATCCTTCAATTACAGAAAATACCATTAATAACTATCCATATTCACTTAACTTGTAAAAACCCACTAGGGCGTTGATAAAAAAATAAATAAAATAAATAAATAAAATCTTTATACGATTGCAAATGTAATAGAATAATTAATATTTTAGCTGTATGAATGTTTTAGAATTTAGAATAACAATGCGAATATTAATGCAATAATAATTGAAGAAAAATATATAAGCCAAATATAAATAAATTAAAAGATATTTAACTGTAATTTTAAACGCACCGTATAAAATATCCGAAATTTAAATATGTCTAACGACCGTAATAACAACCTTAACTCTTTATTAAATTAAAAGACTTAAAATACATAATAGATTAGATAGAAATAGATAAAAGCGTTTTACATACTTCTTTGATAATAATAAAAAAGTGTTTTCATATTATTTATATTAATAAAGAGAAAAAACACTGTGTAAAACAATTATTTATTGAAATATCAATATTTTTCGAGGCCAATGGTCCCTTCATCATCAAATACGATTACTTAAGATTTCAATTGGAAATATAAACAATAACAAATACAAAAAATTAATATGTGTTTCTTGAATAACTAATAAAGAACTAATATTAAAAGAAAAATATTTTACAATTTCTTAAAACAAAAAGCATTTAGTTATTTATAATATTAAATTTTTCTAATTTCTAATTTATCTAACTGTAAGCCTATGTAATATCTATATAAAATTTGTTTTCGTTCAAGTTTTTTTTTCAACTCGAGGTCAATAATTCTTATACGTACAAATATAGGTATTAAGAATTATGCATTTTTGAAATTATATCTATGTGACAGAAAGAGTCATTAGACAACAAATCTCTATCTATTTGTCTGTCTGTCCGTCCGTCTGTCCCCGTAACTTCGTGTAACGTCCATGATTTTTAACATTTTTTTTTTCGAAAAAAAAATTTTTACAATTTATTTTTTAATAAAATAAATAAATACTTATTCTTTGGGAAATGACATGTAAAAGTACCGTCATTTTTTACGGGTTACAGCTAGTTTTAATGATAAATTCAATATTTTTATGAATTTTTATTTTAATAAAAACTGTTCATAATACTTGTAAAAGTAAATATTGGTTCTTTGTTTATGTGAATCATTATAAGCCTTTTACAGTACAATGAATATAACCACAGGACAGTTACTACATCTCTTTGATAAAAATAAAAATTGTTGTCACTTCCTGTTCCGCTCTAGCGGCAGGTGCGCGCATCCGCTCCGACAGCAAATCGATTTCCGCGAATCTGCTTGAACTTGAATCAATCGTGAAGGTTGCGTAGGTTCGTGCCTTTCTCCAAGTCCACACCCCGTGCCCACCCTGTTACGAGACACATGTCACCACGCTGAATAACCGTAGCTGTGCGCTGGGGAAATGAAACCTGACATGAATTATATTTCTTCTATTTTATCACCACACATTTCTGCAATTAAATAATACTGATATTTTTTCTATATCTTAAGTTTGTTCACTATCTAGGTATTCACTCATTTTCTTGTCTGTTACAAACCAGCGTTTTAAATCTTATTTCATATTATAAATATTTGTATATTATATCATATTTATTATTGGTATATATTTAGTACCTATATAATACATTAAAAAGCATTAAGGCGCCATGGTAGGTACATGATTCACGTTTTTGCAGTCTGAAGAGTCAAATTAGTGTAAAGTTCTCGAATCTTGTTGCCAAAATTATAGCTAACAATGCATTTAATTAATTTTATTATAAAAGGTTCATTTACTCTTAAAGCATTTGTTTAAAAAAGTCAACAAAATACTTTGTGATTATCACAAATAAAATATAATCCCGAAACACCATTTAAAATTTCTAGCAATAGAGTTATATTTGGTACACTTTTTCTCGAAATATTTCCACATAAAGACCATATATTCTTTTATATTCAAACAGTAAGTTCGGGAGAAAACATATTATTGTTTACGAAAAAAATGTGTTTACTGGAAAGAATTCGATACTGAATAACTAAAAAACAAATATACTAATACAAATAATACTAGCTTTTCCGTTTCGGTGTCCAACGTGTTGAATGTAGCGCCTTAAGGTTTGAGCTCCGCCAAAACAATATCGGCACCTTTGCCTGAGTGATCCGCGGGGATACGCAGAGAGGATGGAACCTCGTTTCCTTTCATAGATTTTTTCATGTTTTGTTTTTTCAGTTTTTAACAGGATCGTTCCCCAATTTTTATGTTTCCTTAATTCAATCGAAAATAATGCAAATTAATTTATATTCATATTATAAAACATACCAAAGACCTATCATGACAAACGGTATCGAAGCAAGAGCGGACACGGTGAGAACTAAACACCTCCTCAGAACTACCGAGACGAAGACTCCAAGACCCATTGCGGGCAAGACCCTCAGAGACAGAGTACCCAATGCGGAAATCCGCAGAACCTGCGACATACAAGATATTGTAAGATGGAGCAGGCAGAGAAGACGTTTATAGAGGGACCATGTCGAGAGACTTCCCAGAGCCGTTATGCGCGGGATTCCAGAGGGGCGCCGACCACCAGGGAGCAAGAGATGGAGAGAGAGCTGGACGTCCTCGTCACAAGACCGGGACTGACCTGTCAACACAGATCAAGGATCTAACAAAGAAAGAAGAACAAGAATTTATATTTACTATATTTACTTTTTATGTGTTCATTCTTCACTCTGCCATAAATACCTACACATATTTTAGACACATCCTCCAGAGAGATCGTTTTTCCACAGCGTTAATTCTGCATCAATTCAATCAATTCATCAATAAAATAAATAAGATAACAATGACACCCGAAAAGTATTGCTATTTTCGGAGCAGGCGAGTCCTGAGAACGAATTGTTACTCTAATTAATTTAAGTGCCACGGCTAGTATGGACAATGGTATGATTTGATGATTTTTGCTCGTAAGCCTCATACCGAGATTATAGCCTTCATCATCACCATACGCAGTATAGGCCCTCCGTCTAATCCAGGAGTCTTTTAAGCATTACAAAAAATATATAGCGTCATCAATGTTCCTGAGTGAGTACGCGGCAAGGACGTACTGATATGATATCAGGGTCCCTGGTACTGGGAGGGGTGATATCTTATCGGCACAAATTTGACTATGACTAATTCATGATACTGATAAGATAGTATCCAATATATTACATAATTGGCACATACATCCATTTCAACTGCGAACGTAAAGGAATGTAAACAAATGTGAAATACCATTTTGTTTTTGTGACAAAAAAAGATATTAATAATTTAAAAAATTTATTCGTAATTATTATAGTCAGTCATACATTTAGGCTTAACTTAATAACAGTCTTTTGTTAAATATATTAATGTAAAGCATAAAATTTTCTCATAAATAAAATCAACATAAAGATATCTAATTATAGAATAAGTAAGCTAATATGGAATACTACAAAACTATGAAGAATACACTTTAGTTTATATGAGATACTGTAGGAACTTTGATCATATATAAGAAGCATAATCAATCTGCTTCCAAAAATCAAAAATCCAGGTGTCGAACTCTGCACCAGTACAATCGCCATGTGCCCTGAGCCCGTACTTGAGGCATTACTCATTCGCTCGCTTTCTCACAGCGATTAAACGCAACACTTTTATCTGTACGCGAGTATAATGATTGAAATTTGAAAGAGATAGAAGACAAATGTTAAATGCGGTTAAGAGTATTCGTTTACGAGAAATGGCGGTATTCCATATTAGGGATACTATTCCATATTTGGTTACTTTCCCCTACCTATTACCAAATTTCGTGAAAAGAGTGAGATTTTTTTTTAAAACCACGCTTATGGTCTGTACTAAAAAGTAAAAAATAAGTTTTCGGACAAAATTTCTCTCAAAATGAAAGGTGGGCGTTTACGATATTGATATAGATGAAGAGAAAGCGCACACACTCCAGAATCATCAGGGAATAGAATTGCACGCCAGACAAAATTATTTTTATATCCAGAGATTCTGGAATATTCGATTATAATTGTTCAACTGTCTACACATGAGTACTTTATACTGTTTTTGATGCGATACGATGACGATTATAAGAATGTAAATGCAAGTTTTAAGTAGACACATAAGTAAATAATTAATATTTTTCTGCATTGTATTGCACTAATATAAAATAAAATATAAGGAAACTGTATTTGTTTACGTTCCATTTGTGTCACTTTAACAACCTTACCTTCGAGCAAAGAAGAAAAATAAGCGTGGGAAAAATAAAAATAAAAACGATCAGTGCTTGCAAATTGGATTTCCCTTGGAGCCTAGAAACCAATCCACGAACGAACTGTACGATTTGGGTTTTAGCTGTTCATCGTGTAACATTTTGCACAGAGTGCAGAAGGGATGCACCGCGCTGCCGAACTGCAGCCTGTAGTGACGCTTCCACCAAAAGTACTCGGAGTACTGCTCGGGATTCTCGATCAGGGATTTGATTTTTTCTGCCAGGGCCAGAGGAGTCATCTCGCTGGCGTCTATGTAAGAATGCGGGGGAGCGAATCTCTTCATCTCGGCTCCGTTGAACACGATAGGAACCGCGTTGTTCGCGAAAGCGTTGTACAATTTTTCCGTTACGTAATCGACGCAGTTGGAATTCTCGAACGCCAAATAGAAAAAGTAATCCTTCTTCAAGAGCTCGAAACACTTGGACTCCTGACTGCGAGGACACTTCATCGGGCCGCACTTTCCGTAGATGTCCACGTTCACGTGCTTCTGCAGTTCTTGGACGAGCTCGAATCTGTTGTTCGGCGAGGAACATCTCGAGACGAACCACGCCACGGGTTTTGTCTTTCTGTCGTGTATTGCATCAAAGACCTCCAGCGTCTTCCGATCTTTGGTCGGCTCCTCCCAGAGCGGATTCCAGGCCGGCGCTACCATTCTTCCTTCCAGATCCTTGAAGATGAAATACGGGAAGGACACGTCGGAGTCCAGGCGGTAAGTGACGGTGACGTTGAATCTGTCGTTGTGATTGATCGAAGGACCGAATATCTCCGGGCTCTCTTGGGAGAAGTAGACGTACAGCTGGCGGGGATGGCGCCACACCGGATAGTCCCGTTCTGATTGAGGGTAAAACTGTGGTCCGTGGAAAACGATGGCGTCGAAGTCTTGCGGAGCAGCCGCATACCTGTAGTTGGTCACCGTGCAGTCCGTGACGTCGCAGTTGTGCCGGAAGAAGGGCTCTCTTCCGAACCCGAAACCGTAATCCATCATTCTGAAAAAAGAATTCCACACCAATATTTTCTTAATAACTTTGACGCTTCCGGCTTTCTCCGTTTTATTTTGGGCGTAGTCACAGTCACGATTGTTGTAAGACAAACGAAAGTTCCATAAAACAGTGCACAAAACAATTAAAAGAAGTCCATAAGTAAACTTCGACAAGTTAATATTTAATATTTTTAATGGATAACATAAAGAACCCATCATCGACTAGGTCACAGACCAAATCAAGAATAAACACTGGAAGACAGATTATAACAAACTACGAAAAATGTATTATCAGTTTCTAGCAGAACAGCCGGCTCGGTCTGTTGTTTCCACTAGGCCCTCCGGGAGGCTGACATCGACATGTATCGACAGCCGTGTTTCCACTCAGAACCCATGGATCACAGTACTCAACCAAATATCTAGTCGTAGGCTTACAAATAATGGTTTTTGGAAGGTTCCCAGTTAAAATATGTCATTAAATTGCCCAGAACAGTTAAAATGAAATGTTTCAATATTTACATCAGGCAAAAATAGGTACATGTACGATACTTTACAGTTACACAAAAATTATATTCTACGAAATGAGCCATCTTCTTTCTAGTGACAAATAGGGAATTTGGAAAATATTTTATATTATTATAAAGACAAATTCTAACAATATTTTTACATGTATGTTCTGAGAACACAATTACTGTATTTTGTCCACAGAGGGATGATTATTAATTAAGTTAAATTATAAAAGTCTCACGGAGACGAAACTTTTTATATGATAAAGAAAATATATAAAAAGACTTCCATACACGTTTCTCATATAAATAGCTTCGTTTGTGTGAGACTTCTATTATTTATCTTAATTACAAATTCTCTTATTTAACTAATACGCTTATTATCTTGATATTGGTTGGCATGTTTTGACTGACAAACAGACACACAATAAATTATAGTTTAGATAATTTTTCGATACCTCTGAGCGTGTGCCTTATCTATGAATTCCTTATCTTAAACAAATAAGATTATATAACTCCGCTTGTGCTCAATCTTTTTCGTTTTATTACAACTGATACTATTTATGGTTTATGTTAATAAAATCATAGGGAAATTCAATTTCAATTCAATTCAATTCAATTTATTTCACGATAATATGTACATGACAAACAAAATGTTTAAGGCATACATATTAGGAAGTATATATCAAAAATGAAAGTATTTAATAAATTAAAAATAACATAAAATCTGGTCAATGGTGTAGGAGAATCCCGCTTCGGAAAACCCCTTCAGACACATGGAATATATCAATACCCAAAGCAATTTTGTTCAGCATAGCTGTGGCTCTTCCAACAGGCATAACCATCGGCAGGTTGGTCCTGTATATTGGAATGTGAAACAATCTATGCTGACGATGTCTAGTGTAATTATCAGGAACATACAAACCAATGCTCTGCATAATTTCAGGATTATCGATCATACCGCGCAACAATCGATAAAAATGTGTAATCAAATACACATTCCTTCTAGTCTCTAAACTATTGTAGCCAAGCATACCCTGGAGAAACTCGGTTGGGTGCACGATATACCATTTATATTTAACGATACATTAATTATGTAAGGAAAAGTAGCTGTATTTACGACGAGTAATCACCCCCGACAGTTGTCCCCATATCTGTAATAGGCAATGTATACTATGTATACTATGTACAGTATATTGTCATGGAACGTGGCTTAGGGTGGCAAATGAAAACACTGAAAATTAATTTGGTTTCTTCAATAGTCACTTACTAATACCGCGTGTTGTAATATCACGAATCACTGATCACACTGGTTCGCTAAGTAGTGTCACAGAGATGTCGCCTTGTTAACGTCACAAACCGAATTGCGATGTTCAATACTACTTCGAAGGTCAGGAATGTACTTGCGTACTCGTACGTATACGTACTACTCAATTTCGTACGAAAACGCTTCCAGTGTGCGGCCGGCGTTGGGCTTGTGACCATTTCAGCCTCTCTCAACACCGCGAGGTCAAACGGTCTCACCCATCTGGAAATGCGGCCGATATGATCCAATATCTTGCGTAAACTCGAGCTCGTGTCGAAGACTTATTCGTTTGAGAAAATAATCAAATTATGCAGACGAAAGACATACATCGGCAGCGAACGATATTCGAGGAATCAACGGGACTCGGTTTGTTTTTCAAATTTAAAACACAAAATCCCAATTATAAGAATTTCATTATCTGTCTGTCCGTCCGTCCGTCCATCCTTCTGTCTATCTGTTTGTCCCCGTAACTTCGTGTAACGTCCGTTACTTCTTTATGGTAAATTTATTTTTTCAAAAATTATTTTTTTACGAATTTTTTTCGAAAAAAAATTTTTTGACGAAATTATTAAATTTTTCTTTACGATTTTTATTTTGATTTGTTGCGAGATTGTGGCATTCGTCTGTTACGCTGTTCGTGGCAGAATTTTTATGGTTTTAAATTTAAGACATGATTAGATAGAAGTAAAGATTTATAATTCATGAATATAAAAGTATAAAATTTTTGAGCTATCTCGAGAGTTTGCGCTGATGGCCATTCTGATCCACACATTATTGATGACATAAAATAATGGAATTGAAAACATGTTGATTTTTTTTGAGGTAATCTGCCTCAATAACTGCCATTAATGCTTCTTAGTGATGATCCGTGACTTTTCCTCTTTAGTTGGTACCCTCTGGTTGCATGATTAATTCAGTCTTCAGAATATTTATTAATTTTTTATTTAATTATGCGGTACGCAAGAACCATTTATAAACATGTTCAATATTACATTTTTTACATATTTTTTGTGACGAATGTGCGGACGCTTGGATGAGTGAGAGGCAAGCGTGCGAGCGAGACGCGTAGATGGGCCCGTGCTGTTGCGCCGCACCGGGCAGAACGAGATTCACCGGGGTCCGAATCAGTTGTACATATTGTATTATAAGTAGTGTCTCCAATAAATGTTGTTACCTACGTAACGCGTATTACTCGAAGAACCCGATTATTCCCAAGTGCGTAGGCCGAGTTATATTGCCTACGCACGCAAGAACATCACATTGGCGCAGCCGGCGGACATATTTTTTTCGACAAGGTCGGAAAAAAATATATTGAAGAATCTACAGGGAGACGACTACGGACAGCGATCGAGAAGAAAGTATTGTGGCAAGGTCGAATACTTGGAAGAGGATCGTCTTCAGCGGAGCTGAAGAAGAAAGAAGAGGACCCAGGGTGCCGAGGAGGCGACCCAAGAGAGGCGGACGGCTCATCTTCAAGGAGGAGTGGCGGCAGTTCGGCAAGGGCAGACTGTGCAGCGAAGGGCGCAGCAGGCAGCCAAGCAGGAGGATCGGCGGAGGGCAACGCAGAGGACTGTAGCCGAGGACTAGTTCAGACAGTTCAGTCCCAGCGCCCGGCGTGTGCGGACACTTTCAGTTTCGCTCCTGGCAGCAATAATAAAGCTCCCATAGTGAAATACCCTCTTTTGTGTAAATTGACCCGAAAGTGTTGTTTAATCGGTATATTGTTAAAAAACAAGTGCTCTGCGTGAGTTACCACGCATAAAAAACTCCAGGGGGAGCCTCCCTTCTTCCCTGGGGTTCTCGTACTTTTAAGTATCAATCATTGGTGATAATAATTGATAGCTTATTCTGTTTATCCTGTTCATCCCATAATTGTTAAAGTGACAATAGACCTCAACATTCTATAATACTGTTAAAATCTGTGTTAAAACTTGTCTATAGTGCATAAGAGTGTTTATATATAGTTTATAATCTTATTACAACATCTAAATTTATTTTGTTATTTTTCTGTTTGTTTTCGTAAAAAAAAATTTTTTCTGACAATAATCTTATAATAATAAATATACTTTTGTTTTTCGTATGTATATCTCTGAGTAATATCAAATCACTACGCTAGCTATAATTGTGGTGCGAACCCGTGGACAATGTCCAAGACTCCGTCCAAAGGCAGTAAAGAACAGCCGATCGCGGGCACCAGCCTGGCGAGCTTCAGAGTAGGAGAGCCTGTCAGTAGAGAGACATACGCACCGATCGCGCCCATCGTGCAGTCTCCACATAGGGAAGCGAGATCTTCGTCGATGCCTGGCGACTTGTCGCCGAGGAGACTAACGGAAGAAATCCTAGTGCCAGCTCCCAGCGGCCGAAGAGCCAAGAAACTAAAACGACTGGAGGAATCTTTGATGTCGTTAGCACCGACTCAGGACATGGACACCACAGAGACCACCACTGCGCCAGTACCTGGATATATTACTCATATTAGAGACCTGTTGACAACGGTAGAGAAAATCTGTTTCGAGGAGAAACGGAGAGGCTGCAGGGTGAAACAACAGTCTACAAGAGACTATTCAAGGAGGGCTTTGCTGAGAAGAAAACCACATTGGAAACGGTCTCTAAAATACAAGAGGCGACAGTGGCCCCCAGCGAGAGCGATGGAGTAAGGCTGACGATGCCTTCGTACGCAGCGGCGGCGAAAAATAGCAAAATAGTGAAGATAAATGGCACTGTAAAGGTTGCCGGTCCACCACCGCCAACCGTTGTGATAAACCCGAAGGAGCCGGAGGGTAAAACGGCAGAAGCCACAAAAAGTGCAGTCATGGCGACCCTAAACCCGGTGACCGATGGGTTTCAACCTGTCAGGGTCCGGCGTGTGAAAGGTGCAGGGATCCTTGTTGAAACCAAGACGGCTCAGGGAATCAAGAGCATTTTAGCCGCGAAATCCAAACTTGAGGCCAAAGGACTAGATGTGCGAGAGTCGATGGGCCATCTGCCACGCATTGTAATATATGATGTCCCACGTGAGCAGGACGAATCCAGCCTACTAAAAGAAATATATAACAGTAACCTCAGTGGAAAGTGTGAAGTCTCCGAAGAGGAATTTATTAAAAATACAAAGCGAGTAATGATGTTTGGTCGGCGTGATGGCCCCTCTGTTAATTGTGTATACGCTCTACCGCCGAAAGCCAGATCGATTATCATCGACTCTGGTCACTGCTTCATTGGCTGGAACGCATGCAGAGCACGAGACTACATTGGCGCCACTCGATGTTTCAAATGCCAGCTCTACGGCCATATCAGCAGGGCGTGCAAGGCTGCTAAAGAGACCTGCAGACACTGCGCCACTGAGGGACACAATGACGAGCAATGCCCGAATAAACAGGCCCCTGCCAAATGTGCGACGTGTACGCGATTCAACAAAATGGCGACTCATCCAACGGGTGACCGGACATGCCCGGCATACAATGCGGCAGTGGAGCTAGAGTACAAGAAGACCAATTATGGCTAGACGCCTGGGATGCACGGTCCTGCAGATAAATGTCGGCAGGTCGCGTGCTGCCACCCTCGAGGTGCAACAAGTTCTACGTAAATATGACTCACCGATGGCACTCATCCAGGAGCAGAATACCTGGCGTGGCAGAACACCGTATATAGAGTCTCCGCTGATTATGCTGGAAAAGGGTCCCATGCCGGGTGCTGGGATCCTTGTAGACACAGCTATCCTAAAGCCGCTTTACCTCGAACACTTATCAAATGAATATAGAACGTGTACTACTATCAACTTTACATAATCTCAGTATATTTTAAATACGGTGACCCTATCGAGGTACACGCCCGGGAGCTGGCTCGATGTCTGCACGAATTGAAAGGGAAAATGGTGATAGTTGGAGGTGACTTCAATGCACGCTCTCCTCTTTGGGGTGACCGTTGCCCGGATGGCCTCGGTGGTGTGCGCAGGAGCACTGTTGAGGATCTCATTGCCTCAACAGGGCTCCATATTGTGAACACTCCTGGGCATATGAGCACGTTTCACAGCGCCAATGGGGAGAGCTGGATTGACATCACATTATGCACTAATAATGTAGTCGGGCTGATTCGGGACTGGAGGGTGTCGGATTGCGAGGTTGCTACCGAGCACCGTCTGATATCCTTTAGAATCGATAAAAGCCCCCCCGACATTCCCAGAAATGAAAGAAGATTCCGAACAAGGAACGCGAACTGGGAAGAGTTTGAGATTTGTTTGAAAGAAGAATTACGTGACTTATACGAAAGGTGCATAACTGAACCATCCCGGGTAGGTGATTGGTTTAATGACGCTGTTGTCAGGGCGGCTGACCGATCTCTTGGACGCACCAGACCAGGTAAACCAACCAAGGCCCCTTGGTGGACAGGTGAATTATACAGATTACGGGCCGTTTATCGTCGTGCATACCGTCGACGCGGTGCGTTGAGACGTGGTGATATAGATGCTGTTGGGAGGCAAGCCTTGTCTGAGGCTCTGAGAATAGCACGCTCCGAATATTCTGCTGCTATAAGAACGGCAAAAAGAGAATCCTGGACAAAGTGGGTCACGGAGATGGGAAACGCCGATCCTTGGAAGATTACAGGGCTCATTGGCGGTGCCGGTAAGGGGTCGGCTCGGGTACTCTCCGGGATACTCCTTGGAGAGTCAACCACGACTGGCCTCGCCGACACCGTTAGAGGACTTCTGGACAAACTGGTTCCGCGGCATGACGCTGGGCGGGATACCGACCATCATAGGCAAGTCCGATTGATGGCTGGGGTCCCATCCAGTCTCATGCTGAATGACAGCAGTGATCCGCCCTTGGTAACGGTGGCTGAGGTTGACAGCGTTATAAGGAACCTTGGTGCGACGAAGGCTCCGGGCGTGGACAGGATCACCGGTGTGATTATCAAACAAGTGTGGAAGATTGCCAAACCAGAGGTGGTATGCATGTTTAATGCGTGCATAGGTGCGAGAACGTTCCCAGCATCTTGGAAGGATGGCCTGCTGTGTGTCATCCCAAAAAACAACGGTAAACTGCGGTCAGACCCAGGAGCGTATCGGCCTATCACGCTCCTTCCCGGTATCGGGAAGGTGTACGAGACTCTGATTCGCAACAGGCTTGAGATAACACTCTCGCCTGCCTGCGACCGGCAGTTTGGCTTTGTTAGAGGGATGTCCACGGAGCACGCCATTTTATATACACAGGACTGGGTTGGCAATGTGTCCACGAAGTACGCTATGGGTGTTTTCCTGGACATATCCGGAGCGTTTGACAATGCATGGTGGGATATGATCCTGACCAAGCTGAAGGTGAGGCTGTGCCCTAGGTATCTCTTCGAAATCTTGAAGAGCTACCTAAGTGGCAGACACGCTACCTTGAGCTATGGCGGGACAAGTGTCACCAGAGACACGGATATGGGCTGCCCACAGGGCTCTGTGCTCGGCCCAACTCTGTGGAAGATTCTCTTTGACGATCTTCTTCTTCTGCCTTTGCCATGTGGTTGCACACTGATCGCATACGCGGATGACGCTCTGCTACTGGTGTCTGGTGAGAGTCGGCGCGAATTAGAGCGTAGGGCGAACAAGGCACTTGGAATGATCAGCGACTGGTGCATAAGAAACAAGCTGACTCTCGCGCCTCAAAAGACTGTCGCCATGATGTTACGGGGTCGCTTCGAGAGGGACCCGATAATAAAATTGAACGGACAAAAAGTTAAATTCGAGAATATAGTTAAGTACTTGGGTGTCTGGATGGACACGTCGGGCTCCTTCCTGGCGCACGTCAAGGCGGTGTCTGAAAGAGCCTCAAACTTTTTCTTATCGGTCAAACGTGTCAGTGTTGCGGACTGGGGACTGAGGTCTCCGGCGGTGCGCCGGATATATCGGGCGGTGTACGTGAGTCAAATCACGTACGCGGCCCGTGTCTGGGCGCACCGTCTGGACACTCTGGTCATATCGTCGGCCCTGAATCGAGGACAGCGAATTCCTCTACTTGCCCTGACTGGGGCATATCGGACAACATCGAGTGCAGCGTTACCTGTGTTGGCCGGCGTGCTGCCGGCTGACTTACAGGTAATAGAGGCCAAGGCTCGGGGCTCTCTGAGGCAAGGGCTGGATATTGAACTATATGGTGAGATATTCAGCCCTTCGGATACTAGATACCGGGAACTGTGCGAGAGGGTTAGAACGGTTATGTTGCGAAAGTGGCAAGAGAGATGGGACGCGGCCACCCAGGGGAGATGGACTTACTCCTTTCTCCCTAGAGTTGCCGCATGCGACATGGGCAAGGAGGGTCCTGCGGAGCTTGACCACTATGCTATGCAGCTCATCGCGGGCCATGGTGAGTTTAGGAGCAAATTGTTTGATCTTGGACTCGCTGAGGACCCGTGGTGTGCTTG
>JADDOH010025134.1:0-114160 GCA_016648135.1 Agrypnia vestita | reverse complement strand
CAGTTGCTGACAATAGACATCTGCCGTAAACATATGGCCAGATTTAAGATTTAAAATCCCTTCATTATTGTGCTGGTTGAGTAATGCAACGCAGCAGTCAACGCGCGTTTGTTGATTTGCTTCACTCAATTCGTGAGGTACCCACCTTTCAAGCTTGTTCACCTTACCAATTTGCTTCAAGTGGATTAAAACAGTTTTATCACTAACACCGCAGCCTGCAGCTAACTCGGATGTGGTTTGGATGGATCCGCTTCCACAATAGCCTTCAATTCTTCATTATCAACTTTGGTCTCCGGCCGTCCACGGGGCTTGTTCTGCAGGTCGAAATTTCCCAGAACGAAAACGTTGGAACCAAAAACGCACCGTGTTTTCTTTAGCGGCACCGTCGCCATACACATCATTAATTCTTCGAGCCGTTTCTGCAGCACTGGTGCCACGGTGGAACTCGTACTCATAAATAACGCGATATTTCAAGTTTTTCATTTTGTAAACTGAGTGACGCAAAGAAAAAAACAATTGAGGAAAAAAAAATGAATTATAATTTTCAAAACACAAATACATGAGTAAATAGCTGTATAAATTTGAATTTGGAATTCCTAACCAAAGAGAAGATATTTGAGATCAAATTTGCCAGTACGGCAAAACATCAATTTCATATGTAAGGACCTAATATACAATTATAAATAAAAATATTAAAGTACAGTATAGCATTGTAAAATAAATAAATAAAAGAATCTGGTGTTATTTTATTTATTGAGTTATTTTTTAAAATTATACACACTTTGGAAGATATTTTGACTACGTCGTGATATAAATTTCGTGTACGTATACAAATGAAACTAGAGCTGCGTGTTTGTGGGAAGATCTATGATCTCCCGGCACATTTTATGTGTGATGCGTAAATGTGTGTGACAACAGATTTGTAGATGTGAATGAATGGTGAGATGGATATACAGGGCGACCAGAAAATACTCACGGTTGGTTAAATGTCAAGTTTATTGAAAGTGAAAGTCACAATGGTATAATTCGCGGAATACAGAATATATTGCGACTCTCTTGCGCGGCGTTCGGAGGAAGAGTAACCGTGGTACCGGTGTGCTGTCTGGTGGTACGTCACCGGTTGTATCGGTGGTTGTGATTGGTGGTTTGCCTCGGCCGCGATTGGTCCATTTTGTACGCTCGTGGGGTTAGCGCCCGGGTTCGGTCTAGATGCTCCACAAAACTGACATTATTCTTCATATACCTACTAAAAATTACAAGTGATTATGAACATTTAAACTTATCCAATTTATATTGGAAAGTTTTCCTCATGTTCAAATTGAAGGCATTGTCATTGTGATATTATATTATATATTGCAGAATAGTGTCACTTACAAAACTAACAATCGATATTGTGTAAGGTTGGCAAAATTTTTCTTTTATTATTTACACACACTCACAAACACCTATGTAACTTTAAAGTAATATATAATGCTTTTGATTTCTTTAAGTTCTGATTTTCGTTTTATTTTGAATAATTAACTTACACTTCTGAGTCATCCGGAAGTGATATTGGGCCGTATTAGTCTTGAACCTGGTTACTGTAATGTTTACAGCTGGTCATGTCTTAGGTATTTCAAATGCACATAGTTAAAGCTAACGGTAAAAATAATATATAGGAAGGATAGTATTATTAAGATGACATAAATGAAAAGAAAAGATTGAGAGATAGTAAATGATGCTCGGTAATAATTTGTAAATTTGACATTTGAAGACCCCATGGAAAGAAGTTGTTAACTTACATTCAAGTCATTTTGAGATATTTAGACATTTGCATTCCGCCTTTGAAAAATATGTTTTATTGCTAATTCAAGATTAATTTTTATTGATTTATGTAACTTAAATATCAAAAAAGTATAAACAAAGTAAAAAAAACGCATTTATGCATAAAAAATAAAAATATACTAATTTTCCCTAAAAAATTGTAGTTAAAAATCATGTTTTCGCCTCTGGAACTCATTTTTGATAGAATAACCTTTTTAAAATTGGTAAAACACGAACATCAAACAATCCTTCAAATGCTATCCGTTTTTACCATCCATTATTCAAAATTATAAATACCTGGCATGTTAATTAATACTACAAAATATGGTACGTACCATTTAAAATGATTAAAAATAATATATAATTACCTACATATTACAATATTCTTCAAATAAAAACAAATATATGACAGTACTGCCAGAGTAAAATTTATAAAATTTATATAGATAACATGTTCTTCCCATTAGTAACTCATTTAATTTTTATGAAAAAGTGTAGTTAACATGTTTATCTCTATGATTTGACCATTATCTAATTATTTTAAAGTTCTGAACTTATTTTCAATGCAAAGAGCGTACATTATTTAGTTTAGAGGGCTTATTAACTAATTTTTGTCAAAAATGTTAGTTAACAACTTCTTTCCATGGGGTGTTCATTTGATAAATTTATAATTTAATCCCGGACTTGAGTCGCTTCTGTCCTGATCCCCGATATAACACACCGCAAAATCCTATCTTGAAGCGTTATTGAATAGATTGACATAATAATGGCATTATTCACCCTCAGCCACAGGGTGGCGATAAAAGAACTGATCAGAAGAGCCCCGCCCCAGAGAGTTAAGTGATGATTCCGCTCACATTTGCGCTACAGGGTGACCGTAATGAAGTAATCAATCACCTGAATATAACACAATCAACAGAATCTGCGAAGGCTTTGCGTCTTCATTCGGCCATTATGTAGGGGCTATTTGTTATGTTTCGGGCTATTCATGGCGGCCGGGCTGCGCGCGACTGGAGGCGATTCGTCACGTGGCCGACCGTGATTCGGGTTCCTGCTAATACTCCTCGATTAATTATTTCATTAAAAGATAATGGTCAGACAACTTTTTATCGAGAGAAAAAAGTTTAAAATGATATTTTAGTGCAAATTATTACCAGGCAAATTTTAGATGGCTCGATGATGAATTCATCCTGTCAAGTATTTGGGTACTAATCCGTGTTGTCTAGTTTTAAATATTTGTACCTATACATTATACTTTATTCTTTGATTTACTGTTTCTAGTTCTAAGATATTCAAAATTTTTGTTCTTCTATTACACTTCAATATTATGCGCATCGCTCTGTTTTGTACTATTTGAAGTTTGTTTAGCATTCTTTCGTTGCTTTTGAATAACATTCATGATTATGTTAAGTTATCTCCACTTGAGTAGAGATATTTGTATTTTCCATCCATTTTAATAATTATTGTTAGCCATCATGTTGGCAATGATTATTTAATTTACAGTGGACTGGATTTTCGCTTTTGATTTTTCAGCCAGAATGTTTTTCATTTTCTAGAATCTCTTTTCATAGCAATTTAACATAGAATTACTAGATGTACCTACTCGTAGGATCTTATATTTTTCTGGTTGCCACATTGCGTAGAAAAAATGTAATTCAAATTGAATGTGCCGCCATACCTTACCTCCATCCCCTTTCCTCCGGAAGGAATCCTCCCAGAAATGCTTATCTACGTATCTTGATGTAAAGAAACGTGTGAAACGTGGACGCTCACGGATGCTGTAATTTAATTGAGCATTGGCTCAAAACGTGGCAATCTACATACAAAGATATTTTTTACATAGAAAAGTGCAGTAAACTATTTTGCATAAGTTAATATGAATATTATTTAGCATTTCACAGGCCTTTGCGAAAGAAGATTACAGTACGTTAATTATAGTGTGTCGTGTGTTAAAATATTAAGAGCAAATGGTGTGTGCGTGTTTTTGTATGAAAAACAATGATAAACTAGTATATTTAAAAAAATATATAATCTTGACAATATTGTCACAGACGGCTGCGGGATGTACCTACATGAAAACACTGGAAATTTATTAGCGATTAATTAATAAATTATTTATTAAATAGATAAAGTCAGTTAATCACTCATCTAGAAACTCTTTATTATCGCTGGATAATATACGTAATTAACACTCGCTGGAACATTCCATCCAAATATCGTACGTAAAAGTCGCATTTATTTATTTCGCCACTTAGGTACTTCGCTCGAATATCGCTTAATATCTGTCGCTCCGAAATTCTATGACTGGGCACACTGGCCGTCATCTGTGGCTTACTGCGCACCGATAGAAATGTCAAAACAAACTCTCGTGCTAAGGTCTAGACTCGCTATACATAAGCAATCACGTTGGTTTCAAACCTCCTAGATTGTTATAGTAGTAAGGAGAAGTTTCCAAGCGTCTTCCAAATGTTGTAGATAACTTGAGAGGGTGAGAGAAGGTGCAAGAGAGTTTGATTCTATTATTTTCATTGACATATTACGAGGGATTCGGACAATGCGCAATTCCTTCGGCTAATCTTTCTGTTACGATATTAAAAAAAATACGATTATTTCAAATCATATTTCAACACGTTTTACTCTTGATATCACTGTAAAGTTGGAATTACATTTAATAATACAAATAAATACATTTTACCCTGTAAAAGTTAGTCAATACCTTTCCCAAAGTGGTGTTCAGTGGGAATACCACGTGTGTACACTGAACCCCCACATCCAGGCTTCACACCCTGGCAACCTCAACCGCCACCCTTCTCAAGTTCAGCTCGCTTCACTCGTCTCTCGGGACTGTTCCCATCCGCTCTTAGCACAAGCGTCATCAATCAAACACAACTTCCATCTCCTCTGTTCTAAATATTCTTTTGGGAGGGAAAATATACATGTGATTCCAAGTGTGATTTAACTAGCAGACAACCATTAGCAGCCGACAGACCCCAAAAGGTGTCACAATTTAGATGATTCCTGACAACTTAAATACAATTTATCTGAGCTATTGAGAGAATCGGGATCTTAGGCTAGACATCAAATCCAGGTTTCGAAAACAAAATTTACAATATTTGATGATGACAAAGACTGATTACATCAGTTCTGGTAAAAAAAACTCACTGAAGAATAATTCAAAAGAAATTCATGTGAATACCTTAAAAACCGAAGACTAGGAAGTTACGACACTGTCCGAAACAAAAACCTCCTTAGAACCATTGAGATGAAAATATTATGAAATATCGCTAGACATACCCTCCAAGATCCGATTCGCAATATGCGACGTTGAGACGATTTAAGATGGGGATGACAGAGAAAAAGGTTTTCGAAAGATCAAGCGAGCAGAATGACAGACTGCAGAGCCGCAAAAGTAGCAAGAGATCAAGCACCAAAGGCAAACAGACCTCCAGGACGACCACCTGAAAGATGGAGGGACAGCTGGCAGTTCAACTCCACATGCAGGAGAAGTTCTTATAGGACTTTATTATGGTCCTCTTAGAACGGTGGTGTTTCCTCCAAAATATTGCAAATGCAGTATTTAATTAAAATTCAAATCAACAAAATTCAAAATTGAAACCGTTTTCCTATAATGTACCTACTTGTTTATTTATTGAATAAAATTGTGTTTTTCTTTATTATTTTATGTGAGTAAGAACTCGCCAATTTATATTTTAATTATTGAAAATTTGGAATGTAGAAATGTTTGGAACACACATGATATTTGCAATTTTATGTTTTGTTTTGTGAAAAATAAATGTCCAGAAGTTATATAAGGGAAGATTCTCAGAAAAGGGGCAGCATTTTAGTAATTTTTCGAATTAGTAGTACGTATCTTCGTGCCAGTTTTTTAATCTTTATTCCTTTTGGTCGCTATTTTTGAAGAATTTTCCCTTTGGTCGCTCAATTTATAATTCAATTTCGTGTTTTATTAATCCTTATTTCGAACGATAAAAGAATCAGTCTATTAAATTCATCGGCAAAGGTGGAGTTTAAAATCGTCGTATTTTATTTTCGATTTGCCGGTGATTCCAGCCAGAGATTTGAGAGTCGTATAGACATTGATCAGTCTCTTTTCCCTGGGCTGGAACGAACAGGTGCCATTTGTTAATCTCAAAATTCGGGGTATGTTACGCCAACGCTATATCTCGAATATATTTAGTAATAATAACATTGGATATGAGAAAGATATAGAGAGGAGAGTGACTGCCGGGAATAGGGTGAACGGTGCTTTGAATGCAATAATTTCTAATAGAAATATGTCTACCGAGGCAAAACTGGCGGTACATAATGGAGTTCTGGTACCAACACTAATGTATGGAAGTGAAGCCTGGAGCTGGCAGAAGAGGAACGAAAGTAGATTGAATGCAGTGGAGATGAGGTCCCTTAGACGTATGTGTGGTAAATCCATGTATGATAGAGTAAAGAATGAAGATATTAGGAATGAATGTAAAGCTGATCGTAGCATAATACAGAGAATAAAAATAGGGTCGCTCAGGTGGTTTGGGCATGTTGAGCGAATGAATGAGGAAAGAATGGTAAGAAAGATATATGATGCAAGTGTTGACGGCGCCAGAAAAAGAGGGCGACCACGGAAGACGTGGCATGACCAGATTAACCAGATACTGGAAGATGGTCCTGTTAGAAGTCTGAACAACCGTCGAGCTTGCATGCGAAGATGTATGAATGTAGACGAAGCGAAAGTTGTATGTCAGGACAGAAGAGTATGGCGCTCTATCCTCTCTGCCTACCCCCTCGGGGAAACGGCGTGATGGTAAGTAAGTAAGTAAGTAAGTAGGATATTTTATACAGCACCATCTACGTAAAAAATTCACCACATGAGCGCCTCGCATCAAATATTATGTCCTGTAATGTTTGGTATTTAAAATTTTTATTTTATAAATTTGAGTATTTTTTAAAATAAAATCTCTAATTAAATTTTCTTTTTGGCTTGCCACAACAAATGGCCGTTCAAAAGGTTGACCAGGTCAACTGAAGTAGATGCTGACCTGAGAGTTTCACAGTAAACATTTAAAATATCTGAAATGCAGAACTCCGAGATGCCACGTTATGTATATATGAGTCAGACGCGTGCAGTGAGAACATTGAAGCATGACTTTTTTGTAAACGTATATTTTGGAATAAAAATAGAAATCAAATATTAATGACAGAGTTTTATGATATATCAAAATATGAATACTTTGATAACAATTTTGATAGAAATATTACGAAATCTATGTTGTTTTCCGATTTTTTTTCCAAATAATTGGTTACGTAAAAGTCATGCTGCGATGTTCCCACTGCACGCTTCTGATATCAGTGTTGCATGATATACACATAACGATTAAGACATCCAACACAACATAAATTCTTCTCTTTCAGGCAATCGGAACCAACGTAAGTACATAGTTCACTCAAAATTGATGTTTTGTATGAGAATTTTGATGATTTTTATATTGTTCGCGCTGTCGCCTTCAGAATAGATTTTATCCAGCTGCGTCATCGGCAAGCCAACATAAATACTATCACAGTATTCCATACGTGACATAACAAATCCATTTATGCGTAAACTGGCTGCATCCAGGCAAGATATCTCTGAATAACTTTGATCTGTCTCGGTTGATAAACGCGTGCATTGAGGGTTATGTTGATTTATGTATCCATGGAGAAATTTGAATCAATGTCCAAGCCCAACGATTTAATTGAAAATTTGCATTCACAGTAAAGGAGTATTGGAATATGTATAACTTTATATTATATTATCGGATACTGTTTTGGATGGATTCAATGCAATGTTATTTCGCGCCATTTACTGGATTTTTTTGAATTGTGCGATGCGTTTGAGGTGTGCAATTTTTTTATTTTAATTCTTTTGTCTCATAGTTTTAAGAAATAGTTAATTTATGCGTATCATCTGCAAAGCATTATAATTCCGTACAGTAAAATTTGGTGATCGACATCATTAATATTATATTAATGTATAATCCTAATTAACCTCCTTTGCCTTTTTCGTAACCTACTCATTGAGTAATATATATTATTTGTCAACCTTAGTTTAAGACTTAACCTGTAGAAGGAAACATTGTTTCCAAAACATGTAATTGTAAAAAACTAATAAAAAAGTGGTGTAAACAAAGTTATGATAAATTTATTAATTAATAATGTTACCACAAAGTGAAAGCCTGCCTTTGAAAGATGTAATCTTCAATAAATTATAATAACTAGCAGGAAAGCAAGCGGCTTCGCAAAATGCAAAATGGTTATAAGTGTCATCTCTGAATAATTTTGGAAATTTTTTAGAACACTTACATACCACACGGTCCATGAATATTGTCTCACAATAATATCAATACAATAATTGTCAAAATCAATGATATATACGTCAATGCGTAAAATGACATTAAGTTCACTTCGCAGTTTAAAAAAATAGAAAGCGTAAAGTTAATGAATATGCAAAAATATAAAAACAAAAGGGATTGAGAAGAGAAACATGCTTAAGTCAAACGCGCTCAAACGTCAAAAGCGGTATCGCCAGAACAAAAAATATATTCCCGCGTCACAGTTGGCTGTTTTCTATGACAATAAAAACACGGTTTTTTTAAATATTCCACGAAAATATTTAAAAATAACGATTAATATTAGGTCCTTACATATGAAATTGGCGTTTTGCCGTACTGGCAAATTTGATCTCAAATATCTTCTCTTTGGTTAGGAATTCCAAATCCAAATTTATACAGCTATTTACTCATGTATTTGTGTTTTGAAAATTATAATTCATTTGTTTTTTCCTCAATTGTTTTTTCTTTGCGTCACTCAGTTTACAAAATGAAAAACTTGAAATATCGCGTTATTTACGAGTACGAGTTCCACCGTGGCACCAGTGCTGCAGAAACGGCTCGAAGGATTAATGATGTGTATGGCGACGGTGCCGCAAAAGAAAACACAGTGCGTTTTTGGTTCCAACGTTTTCGTTCTGGAAATTTCGACCTGCAGAACAAGCCCCGTGGACGGCCGGAGACCAAAGTTGATAATGAAGAATTGAAGGCTATTGTGGAAGCGGAATCCATCGCAAACCACATCCGAGTTAGCTACAGGCTGCGGTGTTAGTGATAAAACTGTTTTAATCCACTTGAAGCACATTGGTAAGGTGAAAAAGCTTGAAAGGTGGGTACCTCACGAATTGAGTGAAGCAAATCAACAAACGTGCGTTGACTGCTGCGTTGCATTACTCAACCGGCACAATAATGAAGGGATTTTAAATCGAATCATTACCTGTGATGAAAAGTGGATCCTGTACGATAATCGTAAGCGCTCATCGCAATGGCTGAACCCTGCCGAACCAGCCAAACCATGCCCCAAGCGAAAATTGACTCCAAAAAAGTTACTTGTGAGCGTTTGGTGGACTAGTGCTGGTGTCGTTCACTACAGCTTTCTTAAATCTGGCCAGACGATTACGGAAGATGTCTATTGTCAGCAACTGCAAACCATGATGGAAAAGCTAGCTGCTAAACAACCGAGGCTGGTTAATCGCTCTAGGCCACTGCTGCTTCATGATAACGCTAGACCCACACACTGCACAACAGACGGCTACCAAATTAGAGGAGCTTCAATTGGAATGTCTAAGACATCCACCATACTTTCCGGACCTTGCCCCAACAGATTACCATTTTTTTCGAAATTTGGATAACTTCTTGCAAAGGAAAAAATTCAACTCCGATGGGGCAGTCCAAACCGCCTTCAAAGATTTTATTGATTCCCGTCCGAATGGTTTTTTTAGTAAAGGGATCGATGAACTACCTATGAGATGGCAAAAGTGCATAGATAGCAATGGTACATACTTTGATTAAATAAATATATTATAATAAAGAAAAATCGGCTTTATGTTCCTCCAATTTCATATTTAAGGACCTAATATCCAATAGTGTAATATAATTTGAATGTTTTTTAATATCAGTTTGTTCGTATTCCTATATTTTTTAATATTTTTAATGTCCTCTAAAATGTTTTTTTTAACTGGCAACATAAATTATCCGGATGCAGAAACATACGACATTGGCTGGCGTAATTAATATATTGATTCCGTTATCTGTCCGTCTGTCATCCATTGTGCGTCCATCTGTCCGTCCGTCCCTATAATTTCGTGTAACGTCCGTAATTTGTTAGAATTCACGGCAAAAAATACAAATTAAACGGCCGGAGATGGGGATTGTACCCCGAACGAGCAAACTCGGAGACCTATGAATGTTGCCATCATCGTATGTGTAGGCCCTTTCAAAAATAGACTACATATAGAACTTAGCAAAGACGCGAACCGTTTGTAACCAAAAAATCAATATTATTCAACGTACAATATATTTTCTTTAGGTACCTAAATAAGTGCTTTATAAAAAATTTCTCCGCAATCAATGGCATCTCCTGCGTAGTGTAGTGGCTAGGATATCTGGCTCCCACCCAGGGGATTCGAGTTCGATTTCCGGTACGGTATTTCTGATTTTATTTTGATGTCTATTTTGTGGTACATATTATTTTGTTTGTACAGGCCTGTGATATTTTAAAATATTCGTAACATACTAGTATGTTTTCAGAAATATTCATATTTTTAAGAATGTACCTAATCTGAAAAAGTCTTAAGGCCAGAAGAAAATTTTGAATAGATTTTTAAGTCAAGACAATCTCTGCTATATAGATTTTGCTCCCATAATCTTTAGGAATAACTCTCAGTTTTGTAGTCCCAGTGTAGACCTCTTTCATTTTAGAAAGACAATCGAATTATGTTATGTTGTTTCGTTGTGTTGTTGATTATACCCGTAAACACCAACTCAATGAAATAATGTGCATCGTACGCACGGCTTACACATACTAATTTGATTGTTTTTTAAATGAAATTTACTATACATATTACGTCTCAGAGATTCGCCATCTCAGGTCTCACTTTACGCGTGTTGTATGTCGAACCTGAAATTTCACTCCATTGACCATTGACATTCTGTTCGTTATTTGCCTAAATTAGTATCTCCATAGTAGCAGTTTGAACGTTAGTCTACGTTCAGACACGCGAAAATCGCGCGATTGCAAATCATGCGTTTTGAAACCGCAAATTTATGTCATGTGTTCAGACAGCCGCGGTTAATAAGCAATTTGTGATTGTCGCGAAATGTCAGTTTGATCATGACAGCTCCGGTGCCGTTCTCCATCTTTGAATATCAGAGATAAATTCAATCATTACTTTGTGAACGACGGCCGTGTTTTTGTGGGGGTTTTTGGTGAATAAATACCTACTTACCTAAAATACTATTTTTTTCCAACGTGTCTTCACCATTTTCAAATATCTTCTGCCAAGCTCGGTTCTTGGCAATTTTATTTGAATATTCCTCACACTGAAGATCCCATATTGCAGGTTTTTTCTCCACTTCATCAATAAGAAGTTCAATGTCCAAGCGATACATAACGAGCTCACGCGCGCACTTGTGACTTGCGGTACCCGCAACGCAACTGAGCGCGGGCGCCGCGCGATTCTATTTTCTAGCGGTTGAGTGGCGGTATCCGCGTGGTTACGTCTGAACGATTACATAAGACCCAAGCGGATCCCACACGATTCTGACACCACGCGGTTCCCTCTGTGTCTGAAAGAGCTCTTATAAATATCGGTATTATAATGCTTTCCGTTAGTCTTACTTATCAGAATATATAATTGTTATTTTGTACTGTTTTAGGTCACGTTTGTGAAATCTCGCTGTCAAAGTCGCGCACGTAAATTTGGGTTTAATATTTTTCTGTAACTCTCAAACTGATGTCTAAGTTATCTCCAGATCAAAATGTCACCATCCGTACATGGTATTGAGATTTATCTCACAACTCGTTATATCTTTGTGTTTGTGAAAATCCTTGTAATAATTTCTTATTTAAAATATAAGTTTTACCCGAGTCGTGTGAATCTTCTATGGACCTCGCTTTAAGCACTTTCACAAATAAATAAATTGCAAAGGGTGCCTCACCTGAGATGAATCTACCGCCGCACTATTCGCCGTTCTTTATTTAAGCGCACACCCCGGAACCCGGAACAAAGTATTAACATTTAGTTTTCTCAAGAAAATAACGACTACACCCTCCGTGCCTTAGCGCCGGGCTGCCGAGGGAGGATCTCCATCAATCCTCCGTTTGGCTGGCAAGTCAAGTTTTCTGATCTTTGCCGAATGCACCCCTGTCTATAACTCGTTACTTTCGCCAAAGAAAGATAAATTGATTATACGGCGGATCATATCGACAGAAAAGTGGCGGCTCCAGTTACGGACAATAAAAATTTAATATTAACAATATTTTCATATGTATGTTCTGAGAACACAATTGTTGGATCACTGCGGGATTATTATGCGCAGTGGTTAAATCTAATAATTTGTTTTCAGAACAAACATATAAAAGTACTGTTAATAATAACATACCGGTCTATGAAAGGAGTAAAAATATCAAAAATATTGATTTTCAAGTGAATTCTAGTCTATATGTTGAACTAGCTCTTCCCGCGCGGCTTCGCACGCGTAGATTTTTAGTACACTGTTTGGATCGTCATAGGATTTTCGCGAACCTTCTAGAACATTCTCCTTCCAGAACTTTCAAGAAATTTGTCGAATTCTTTGAAGTCGGAACCTTCTAGACACACCGACACATTCCACCACTCAATTTAGAACCTTATAGAACTTTCGGGAATTTTCTAGAACCTTCTCCTTCCAGAACTTTCTAGAGCAGTTTTTTCCGGACCCTTCTGGCGACACAGTCGGCGCGCCTATTTTGAAACAATCTGAAGCATTTGCGGCCTTCCCATAACAACATAGTATGCTAGAAAGCACATTTTCGTCACCCACTCCCACCAACGCACAGCCACCCCCACCAAACTCGAAATTTTCGATGTGACACTAAGGGCTATCCACCACCATAACCACCGGTGGGTGGTTGTGGCTGGTTGTGGAGAAAACTTGGCGGATAGGGAAACACGGGTTTCTTTATATATATAAATATATATATATATATAATATTGATTATACGGAAGAATATCCCATACAGAGCTGTGTATGATATTCTAGGTGTAACAGAGCTAGTCCACGATACTTTGCGGATATTATGCTGCATTCATTATGAGTCCAAAGTATTTAAGCAACCATTCCAATCGGAGTTGGAAGGTTTTTGTCATTTTATTTGACTTTTATTAAACGGAATAATTTTTTTTATTCGACATAAGTTACTGTGTATACAGGGTGTAATAGAACCAGTCCACAATACTTTACAGGTGGATTTCTGTCTTGATTATGAGTCGAAAATGTTCAAGAAACCATGACCTAATATCAATAGTTAAGGAGACATGCGACATCCAAGTTTGCATCTTTTTTCAATATTTATGACTTATATATTTTGCGAAAGTTGAACTACAATTACAGTTACTTATAGAGATTATAAAAAAAATTATTCGCTTTAATACAAGTCGAATAAAATGATAAAAACGTAGAAAATTTGAGTTGAATAGTTTATTGAAATGATTTTTTAAAATATTTTCCTTATAAGTTACTAAAAATAATTCAAATTTATGCCAAAAAAATAAAACCGAAATATTGAAAAAAATGCTAATTTTAATATTGTATATCTCAATAACTGTTGATATTGATAGATCATGGTTGCTTGAAAATTTTCGACTTATTATTATGGCAGGTATCCACCTGTTAGGTTTTTGCTACTAGCTATGAGACACTGTATACTACGTAAAACTAAGAGTAGAAAAAAAAATATATGCAAAACACAAATATAAAATGTTATCAAATTACTCTGGATATAATATTTTCACGTATTTTGTTGAAGTACTAGAAAATTTCTGCGTTCGTTAAAGGGCAAAATATCAAAATAAGAATTAAATATATCGTTTACTTTGGGTGTGGGTGTTATATAACTGATTATATTATTATATTTATTTATTTATACAGTAGATACATGTTTTTTATAATAAATTGATTCTATATTATAACATTTTTACAGATTTTATACTCCCCATAATATGAACCAAAGCTCGAGCTTATGGGAGGAGTATATTTACTAGCTTAATTAAAGTATAAAAGAAGATCTAAAGAATAAAAGTATAAAAAGAATTAAAGTATTTTATACTAATATTATAAAGAGGAAAGATTTGGTTGTTTGTTTGAATTAAATAGGCTCCGAAACTATTGGACCGATTTGAAAAATTCTTTCACATTTAGAATTCTACATTATTCCTGATGAACATAGACTATAGAATGTTTTCAAAAAAGTTTGGGATCCATATGAAAACTTCGAAAATGTAAAAAAATACCAAAAAAACCCTTATATCGCGTACGCTGCGGAAATTATTGACAATAGAACAAAGTGATGTAAAATGTACTCCTTTTTAGTAACCCCCGACCCAAAAAGAAGGGTGTATATGTGTGTTTATAATTTTTTAAATTTTTGTTAAATACCCGTGCGAAGCCGGGGCGGGCCACTAGTAAAGTATAAAGTATAAAAGAAAAACTAAATAATCAATATATATATATATATATATATAAAGAAACCCGTGTTTCCCTATCCGCCAAGTTTTCTCCACAACCAGCCACAACCACCCACCGGTGGTTATGGTGGTGGATAGCCCTTGGTGTCACATCGAAAATATGTGAGTTTGGTGGGGGTGGCTGAGCGTGGGTGGGAGCGGGTGCCGAAAATGTGCTCTATAGCACATTGTTTTGTTATGGGAAGGCCGCAAATGCTTCAGCTTGTTTCAAAATAACTGTCGACTGTGTCGGTGAGTCTTGAAGGTTCCTGAAAAACCTGCTCTAGAAAGTTCTGGAAGGAGAAGGTTCTAGAAAATTCCCGAAAGTTCTTTAAGGTTCTAAACTGAGTGGCGGAATGTGTCGTTGTGTCTAGAAGGTATGACGATCCAAACAGTGTACTAAAAATCAGCGCGTGCGAAGCCGCGCGGTCACCCCTAGTTAAAGTATAAAAAAGACATGTGTACAATTATTATTTTAAAACGTCGTGCCCGTAAGTGAACTTTTGCCCCGCGAGATCTCCCCTCGCGTCCATTCTCAGTGTCGAATTTGTAACTCTCGACCAACTTTATAGATTTCAGTTAGATAATAAATCAAAAGGCTTAGACGGCTCCAGTTCAGGCGGGGGCGGGGGCGGTGCCGAGTTCGATTTTATTTTCCAGGAAATAACTTTAACATCGCTTTAACACAACACCGGCGCGTGTTTGTATCTGTGCGCCTTCGTCATACAGGATGTCCGCATTTTTTAAAGTTGACTCACTCGATAAAGCCCACTTTCGTCTCTTGAGGCCATCGGTCAAAGGTGCTTGACACGAGGGGATCCGGTAGAAGTAGTGATACAATGATTTATTTATAATTATTATGAGGAATAAAATACCGGTAGTTTCTTATTTAATAGTAGAATTAAATTTAAAAAAAATAATCCATAAAGAACTAACCCATAAAAACCAAGTTTTTACAACACTCCCTTTCTCATTTTCGGGTTCCGTGTCTACCAGATGCGTCGGAGTATTTTTATACAACTTACTGAGTTGTATGAAAAAAACATTAAAAATTTGAAAATCCAAAATTATACTAAAATTATTATTTTTTTTTAAAGAAAATTTGACAGATCTTCTTGATCGTCGCCACGAGTCTGCTTGCAAAGTTTCAGCTCGATTGAATCACGGGAAAAGGGCTAAAAATTGATCCAAAGTTTTTCGTCAGACAAGCAAGCAATCAGACGCCACGAGTTAAAAGTAAGGGAGTAAAAACCAAGTTTTACTCGTAATTAAACTCCCTTTGTCATTTGTATTGTTTCCAATTTGATATTCTATCAACATATTCCTCTTGCTTTAAGTTCATGTGGAAAATCTATTCCATGTATATTATTATCCTTAAAACTTACACAATATCGATAACGTAATAATTGATACAGGGGGGCACGGTGTCGGCGAAACCGTCTGATCGGACCCATGGCTCGAGTCTATTTGAAACAGGTTTCGGGTCTTCTCCACGCGTCGGGCTCATTTCTCATTTGTATGGTTTCCAATTTGAATAAACCGTTAAAATTTCGAAAAATCCAAAATTATACTATAATCAAATTTTTTAAACGAAAATTTGTTAGATAATTTTTGTCATCACCACCAGTGTCCCTGAAAAGTTTCAGCTCGATTGGATGACGGGAAAAGGGTTAAAAATCGATCAAAAGTGTTTTCGGCAGATAAGCAGACGCTACGAGTTAAAATAAAGGGAGTAAAAATCACTTATGTTTCATTAAAGGGGAGTTGAAAATAAGTGATTAAGGCCGGCGCCACACTGAGCGTATCTTTAGCCGCGTCTTTGATGTCGCGAAACGTCGCTTCATTTCTTTCCATACAATATGCGCTTATCGAACACAGTGAGCTGATCATCGGTCGATCCGCTGGCGGAACGCTCATTTCGGTGTCTGTTCGCTTCTCCGCCCGCGGAACTTACATCAACATAAATCGGGGACGTCGCGTCTCATGTTTTAAATGCTACACGCCACATTCAACGGATCGTCCGCTCTGCATACGCACGTGTGTTTGTTGCAGACTGGATCCGCTGCGGAATATTGTATGTGACTGCTAAGTTCGGTTGCGAATTTGATGCGACGTCAAAGACGCGGCGGAAGATATGCTCAGTGTGGCACCGGCCTTAAATGAAAAATGTATTAAGACCATAATTATTTATTGATCCTCTTCAATACATTTAAAGATATATATTTCAAGAATATGTGCACAATTTTTTCTAAAAAAAAGATTATGAAATGGGTGAGATAGAGCCATTGTCCCAAACTGACTTCGAAAAAATTGGTTTTGCAGTGATCATTCCTATTCGGATTCGGATTCTGTGAAATAAAAACGAAACAAGGTGTTATTACATATACATTTATTGAGAATTTCAAAACATGTGGCTTTTATAAAAAATAGCAAAGGTTAAATAGAAAATTTTAAATTCACGCTAGAAACTATAACTCCTTTTGTTGAATTAAAAAAGTATCTTTTGAAAAACCGTCATCTAGAATTAAATTTTCTCGCATAGAAAAAACACGTTAAATTATAAAAAATCGACCCGATATATAGCTTTCGGGATGTTTTGGTCACTGATCTAGAAAATATGGTTTTGAGAAAAACGCGTTTAGAGTTTAAGCTGCTTACATTGCGATAAGATTCTTTAAATCCTTAGAACTCCATTATTGAAATTAAATTTTTAGAGAATATTCTCTAAATATTCTCTTTTAGAAACTATAAAAAATATATTTTATCAAAATTCCAACTAGGCATGACCCCTTAATAATGCATATTTTCATGTTATGCTTTATAGGTTAATAAAAGTAATATAATTCTGCCGTTCCATTTTATATTTAATTGCATGTTTCGTATACCTAACAATATGTCTAGTATTCCTCTTTCTCGTTCTGAATATGGGTATTGACTTCGTTTGTCTTAAAGTTAGGTATTCCATATTATTGCAGGTCATTGGTCCTTGTATATTTTGTGACCTCCAGGATTCCTCCGCCTCTTCTAGCAATGCGCTCAAAGTAAAAGTGAATTATTTCCCCCCATGTTGTAAAGAAACTTTCATCAGTACAGAGTCCTTCAAGATTATTAATTGTTCTCTTCGCACCTTGCGGAATTTATTTATGTACCATTATAAAATTAAATTTTCCTGGAAAATAAAAATAGTGGAATCCTGCTCCCCTCCAGATAATGTCTAAGCTGTTAACTATTTGATTCGTTATTTTTCAAGCTGTACCGTGGGAGAAGTATTAAAATAGTATATACGAAGTATAACTTAATTTTTATTACCCGACAGAAGATTCGTATCTGCTCGATATTTAGGTTTATGACCCGAAGCGCGGAAATCCACTATCCGAATGCTTGGAAAAGCGATTTGCGATCAATTAGGTAACTGACAAGTAAACAAACTCATAACCGTGGAGTATATTGAGATTTGATGTCTTGTATATAATAATGTTGTATAGTAACTTGTTGGGAGAATGGTTACGATTCTCGACTTGAGATCCTGTGGTCGGTGGTTCGAGACGTATTCTAAGGCACTAGCAAGTAAGTATTATTTTCATAGCACAAGCAGTTAGCTTGATTTGGAAATAGTAAGGATATTGATGCGGTACGTATTCCGTGTTTACATTTCTATTACAAAAAAGGGATATTTAAATATTGTTCGATGTTAACGAGCAGGACCAGACATCACTTCTCTCACACCAATCCATAGTTGATTTTGGAACATTGTCATTTTTAACTGCTTGACTGTGCTAACCTGTGAGGATCTTTGTTTGTCCGTGACCGTACAAATACTTTAGATAAAAAACACAGTGATATGTAGCGCCCTTCTGATAAGGGAGAAACCAGTTCATCTACCTGGATCCGAAGGAAAGCAAGATGAGAGCGTGCTTCCTTTCATTGCCCCCTCAATAAATTTGTACAAAATTAATTTCCCAATAACTTCTCTATTCTATAAACCGTGTTGAAACAAATATAACAATATGATTCTGTTAATAATTGGATTGGTCATTCAAACTTTTAAATTGTTAGAACTAGATGTCTGATAGGTTAGGTTTGGTTAACATCATTAAAATAACGCAATTGCACTCCGGTGTGTCAACTTTAATACACAGTTACTCGTTAGACAAGTAAATTTATTCACGGGCAACGAAACTATTTGTAACTTCTTCAAACAGAGCAAAATAATCTTGAAGTGACATTATCAATATAATAATAAAAATGAACTTTGTTTTCACCACTTACGTATTGAAAAATATCAACATGTTTCAAAGCTCGTGGCTTCTTTGTCAGGATACAATTGTATACTAAAAATTAAAAATCAAAAATTGAAGTATAGACAGTCAAAGTATAAAAATGATATATGTGAAATGAATAACAATGAAGTACCTACTAACATGAAAATAAATCTAAAGATAAGTATTTGTAAAAAGACCTGGTTATTTATAATATTCAATTTACTATCAACACTTTATCTTATTTTAAAAATTTCTAATTTATCAAACTGTGATTCAAACAAATAAATTATAAAGAATATATCTTATAACTAAAACATTTAAATTTGTTTTTACGTTAGTCATGTAGTTCATTATTATTCATTTCCCATATATAATTTATATATTTTGATTATCTATACATCGATTTTTGAATTTTAATTTTATTTATTTATTTATTCCTGACAAAGGCGCCATGGGCTCTGAAACACGTTGATATTTTTCAATGCATAAGTGGTGAAAAAAGTTCATTTTTATTAATTATAGTATAAAGTATTTTTCGTAAAAGTAGTAATATTCACGCATGATTCATTAAAAGTACAAAAACAAAAATTCATGAAGTAGGTAATGGACAATATCATTCAATGATTTGGCAGTTTCTTCTTGATACAACATTTTGATTTGAATTAGGTATGTTTTTTAACTTTGTAATACACACACAATACGAGTTATAAATGACATACTACTCTCTTTTGAGACGAGCAGTCCCTTTAATCATCAGATATAGATAATAATCAATTTAAATAAAAAATTATCAACCTTTAATAAATTGATATGGAGGGGCTATTTTTCGGTCATTAATCTTCTAAATAATTATTAGGTCCTTACATATGAAATTGGCGTTTTGCCGTACTGGCAAATTTGATCTCAAATATCTTCTCTTTGGTTAGGAATTCCAAATCCAAATTTATACAGCTATTTACTCATGTATTTGTGTTTTGAAAATTATAATTCATTTGTTTTTTCCTCAATTGTTTTTTTCTTTGCGTCACTCAGTTTACAAAATGAAAAACTTGAAATATCGCGTTATTTACGAGTACGAGTTCCACCGTGGCACCAGTGCTGCATAAACGGCTCGAAGGATTAATGATGTGTATGGCGACGGTGCCGCAAAAGAAAACACAGTGCGTTTTTGATTCCAACGTTTTCGTTTGGAAATTTCGGACTGCAGAAACAAGCCCGTGGACGCCGGAAGGACCAAGTGCGTTGATATGAAGAATTGAAGGCATATGGTGAAAGCGGTCCATCGCAAACCACATCCGAGTTAGCTGTAGGCTGCGGTGTTAGTGATAAAACTGTTTTAATCCACTTGAAGCAAATTGGTAAGGTGAAAAAGCTTGAAAGGTGGGTACCTCACGAATTGAGTGAAGCAAATCCACAAACGCGCGTTGACTGCTGCGTTGCATTACTCAACCGGCACAATAATGAAGGGATTTTAAATCGAATCATTACCTGTGATGAAAAGTGGATCCTGTACGATAATCGGAAGCGCTCATCGCAATGGCTGAACCCTGCCGAACCAGCCAAACCAGGCCCCAAGCGAAAATTGACTCCAAAAAAGGTACTTGTGAGCGTTTGGTGGACTAGTGCTGGTGTCGTTCACTACAGCTTTCTTAAATCTGGCCAGACGATTACGGCAGATGTCTATTGTCAGCAACTGCAAACCATGATGGAAAAGCTAGCTGCTAAACAACCGAGGCTGGTTAATCGCTCTAGGCCACTGCTGTTTCATGATAACGCTAGACCACACACTGCACAACAGACGGCTACCAAATTAGAGGAGCTTCAATTGGAATGTCTAAGACATCCACCGTATCTCCGGACCTTGCCCCAACAGATTACCATTTTTTTCGAAATTTGGATAACTTCTTGCAAAGGAAAAAATTCAACTCCGATGGGGCAGTCCAAACCGCCTTCAAAGATTTTATTGATTCCCGTCCGAATGGTTTTTTTAGTAAAGGGATCGATGAACTACCTATGAGATGGCAAAAGTGCATAGATAGCAATGGTACATACTTTGATTAAATAAATATATTATAATAAAAAAAAAATCGGCTTTATGTTCCTCCCATACTAAACGCCAATTTCATATGTAAGGAACTAATATATATATATATATATATATGTTAGTTCTAACTACTTTGGGGGTAACCCGCGTCAAATTCTGGTCGTCAGGACCAGTCGTCTGCCGACGTTTCGAACAGATCTCACTGTTCATCTTCAGGGCGCCTTGTCGATGAGCTGCTTCTCCAAAAAGCGTACAACCATTTGGGTCCGGAGCTCACCGTCAAGTGAAAGTTTGAAAAATTCTGCGTCAGGTGTTTGTGGAGGAGTGGGTTTCTCCAGCGACGCCGTTAATGACTTTTGCTCGGCTTCTAGTAATCCGTATATTTACTTTATTATCGTCATTATACAATGTTGAAAAGGTTGGATTTTCTAATTGCTTCGGTGTTTTCATCGTGATTTCTGGTTTATTATTATTAATATTATTTGTATTAGAAATTTGATTATTATTATTAAGAATGTTACTCCATGCGGTCGGAAGTCGAATGCTATCGTCTCTGTTGTTCATTATATTTCTATTTCTTTTATTTATTTCAATATATATTTTAATTTTTCGTGTAACCTAACCTACTTAAGTCTAGCCTACTTTACTAAAAGGCACTATTTTTTTTGTAATTTACGGATTAAAAAGTTGTATTTTTTTTAAAAATCATGCTCTTTTTACAACATCTACATAAAACAACTTACGTTTTCATTCAGCTTTTAACTAATCATCGAAGTTACTTCTAGATCTTACTTCTAATAATTCGAAGATACTGATGCTTGTAGCCGACACATTATTGCAAGTCAGGTCGCGTTGCAACGCTTTTTCCGGCTTACTCTAACACGTACACTCCCGATAATTTTTCTTTGAGTTACGTGCTTCATTCCACGCAGATACCTCCGGATGATTCATTTTGCCTGTCCCGATTTATTATATTTCTGCAGAACGATCGCGTAATGTATGCATACGTCCCATAAACATCTCCAAGGCTTGAGAAGCTGTTCAGACAGACAAATATCGCGGAAAAGTGCCGTTCAATCAATGGAGCAATTTTCCTAGGATGTTCTCATTATTCTGTCAAAATTCATTTTTATATTTCCCGCGTTATTCCATAAAAATAAATGTATGTAAATATATTCAATGCGATTCGCCAACAAATCCGGAAAAACATGATGAAAGCAAACTGAAAATATCGCGGGATATATTCAATAGGAATGGATAGAAGGGAGAATAAATTACCCTTTTAGAAGAATGGAAGCGTGAATTTTGACAGGAGCGAGAGAAATGACTGCTGTCTCGCTTCTCCGCTTTCTATCTATCATCTTCAAGTGACGCCACATTGTTTTTCAAGATCGATAAAATGTCTTCCGCGTCTCTCAATGGACCGGAACTTTGTTTGGAACAAGTTTAATTCTTCTCTGAATCATTCTGCAATATTTCCGACGAATTTGTGATTGGACGAAAAAGATAATTTGTTAGTTTTTATTATTTATTTAAAATCAACTTTTACCACAGGTAGGCACCAGAAATTTAAGTGGAAATTATTAACTTTCATTTTATCATTTTATTTAATCTACTTTTATTCGTTAATTACACCTACATGTTTCGGGAAAAAACTTTCTATCGTCAAGGTGTTTTATAAATGTCAAATGAATGACGTTTTTTGTTTTTTGGTATTCTAAAATATTTAAAAAATTATTTAAAAAAATATTATTGCTGAAATTCTAGATTACACAATTTTTTTTTTTTTTTTTAGAATTGGACTAATAATTAAATATAATTGACATTTATAAAACGCCCTGACAATGGAAAGGTTTTTCCGAAAAACGTAGGTGTGATTAATGAATATAAGTAGATTAAAACAAATAATAAAAAAAAATATATTTTTTTAATTTTCAATAAAATTTAAAATAAATTAAAGTTTAACAAATATTACTAAATTCTGCAAGTTAAGTGTTATTTAAAATATAACAGCTGACTTGACTGATAATGGCCTTACAAGCCGAAACAGCACATCACATTTAATATAAAACTAACCTGCAGAACTAAATAATAATATTTGTAAAATTGAATTTATTTTAAATTTCATTAAAATGAACATGGAGTTCTACAAACTAAACACAAAAACCATAAATTAACATAGTTTAGATTCTTGATATGGAGGTTTTATACAGCCCGAAGATTACCACTGGATTAATTAATTCATGGTCTTTATGGTGTCATTGCTCCTGGGGGGTCAACGTTAAAATACCACCCTTGCAAAGCATGTTGGTGAGTCTTCTGTGATTTTTGACAACATTTATAAATTAACCACTGCAGTTGATCAATCTCTAATTCAACATTATACTTTTAGGTGTAGTCGTGATGGCGGTCAGTCAGAATTAAGTTTCAAATCTTCTTCTTCTTACCCTCTGTACCAATTCTTTTAAAACAACAAGTACAATGGGCAAAAATTCAATTTCCATTTTAAAATAACCAATTAATAATTAATCGAAATTATTAAAAAAGTACTTTCATACTACCTACTTTTATGAAATTAATCGGAAATTTTTTGACATGAATGTTTATAGTTTATTTAAGAATATAACAAAAAAAAATTACATTAAGACAGTAATATAAATTCTTAAATGTTAGAAAACAATCAAGTTCATTATAAGTAAAAGTATTTCAACGGATGATATAATGAACTATTTGTCCTTATGATAAATATAAGTAAACTCAAGGTAGATCGAAAAATATGAAATTTATTGAATTAAAAATATTACATATTACTAATTTACAAAAAAAAAAGATTTTATGTGAATCGAAAATGTAGATATAAGGTGAAGATTATGAAAATTTATGAAAAATGATAAATTTTAAAATATTTTTTTTTATCCAGGTCTGATCTGCAGTCCCTGGTATCCAGGATGTCCGATGTATGCATGCAGAGTGAACTTCTGATGAATGTCAGCAAATCGAAAGTGATGGTATTTGAGAGAGACAAAAGAGTGACTGTGATGTAATTGTAAACAACGAATGCTTAGAACAAGTGAACGAATTTGTGTATTTTTGGAAGTATGTTTAGTAGAGACGGCAAGGCTGAGAATGATATCGAAAGGAAAGTGACTGCGGGACAAAAAGTTAATGACGCTCTGAATGCAATTATGGCCGATAGGAATCTGTCAAAGGAAGCAAAACTAGCGGTACTTAATGGTGTTCTAGTACCAACCCTGGTGTATGGAAGTGAAACCTGGAATCGGCAAAGGAGGAACGAATACGTAATTTTTCATAACGTTATTCTTACAAACATTTAGTTATTACCTCAGTGCACACAAATATAATTGTTTATATTTTAGTCAGTTTCATTGTATAACAAATGATTCCACTCACAAATCCCGAAAACAAATTGACACGAAAAAAAACACTCTCTTCAACCGAAATAAAACAATCCATTCCATAATTTATCGACCACAAATAACGAATAGTCATTTTATCGGGGAAAGAATTACGGCCTATCCTTTATATTAATTGCTGGTCATTTGTCTACCGGAGATTTTTATTCAAAGCATAACACAACACCCGCCCCGAGTGATACATGTGTCTACAGGCAGTGCCGAAAGTGCGAGGGTAATTTGTTATTTATCGGCAAAAGTTTTCATAGTGCTTTTCAGTGTTACACAATTGGTACATGTAATGAGGCGCGCTTTGGGAGGCCGTACCGAGAGCCACTTCGACCTCACCCACACACGCACACTTGTGCATTTCAATTTTCCTTCTATCTACCAACAGCATGCATTTTTTGCTATGTAATAAAAATGTTAAGAGGCATACTGCATATGTTGAAAAAATTATATTTAAGTCTACTAAGCGAGCTTAAGGATTTCATATATATTTTATGATTTTATATGATTATATGAGTATACAGGGTTATTTGTAAAACATTAATAATCTCCCTGCCTTGATTATGAGTCGAAAATGAAGCAGCCACGATCTAATATGTATAGTTATGGAGTTATGCAATATCAAAATTTGCATTTTTTTTTTCGATATTTCTGACTAATTTTTTACAAAAGATTGAATTATTATTACAGTAATTTATATTGATTACAAAAAATTCATTCGTTTCAATAGAAGTTAAATTAAATGATATAAACCCTGCAGAAATTCCAATTTGAATGTTTTGTAATTGGAATTCGAAAGTTTTTATTATTTTGTTTGGCTTGCATTACAGGTAACGAATTTTTCATATTCTGTATATATCACTGTAATGACAATATAACATTTTAGAAAATATGAGTCAGAAATATTTAAAAAAATGCAAAACTTTGATGTCGCATATCTCCATAACTATTAACATTAGGTCAACATTTTCGACTCATAATCAGGGCAAGAATATAGTTCTGCGAATTTATTATTTTTTTTTCATGTAACTCTGTTAATTTTTTATAAATAATAAAAATGAATATTTGACAAGCTGTGGCAATTTAATCATATTCTTCTACACAAATTTATTTTAATCGATTCCAATAATATTGTTCTGCACTTTTAGTGATTTAATATTTTTGTATTGCATTTAAATTTGCAATACCAATTATAGGCTACTATAACAATACATTTCCTTGTTCCAATTACTTTACCCCTTTGAGAAATACATTTCTTACCTAGTAAAACTTTTCGCTTCAGAATTTCTTTTTTCATGTCTTCATATTGCATTATTTTCTCCTGCACGGTTTTGTGTGACCTTTTTATATTGTCCATGAGAAGAACTTATAGTGACTGCCATTTTTACAGTAATATAATAAAATTGTAAGGTTTTCGTCATCGAATATTAATAATGCGGTTAGAGCCCTTAAAGCTATTAAAGCCAAACGTGTCTAAAAGACATTTAAAAAAAATGTTTTTAATATGAATAACAAAATTTTGAAGTAAGTAGCTATTGTAATCAATAAACATTCAACAATTGAATTCAGCACATCCTCGTCTTTAACATTGTTCTCTCCAAAAACCGGGGCGAGTGATCGATTTTACATTTCGTTGGACGCCATTTTATTTTTTGATGACATGTGTGGCATAAAAGCTTATTACGAAAATGGCAATGTCAAAAAAACTAAAGGTGATTGCAGTAATACTGTTTTGAACTAAAGGTATTTGTAGCTTACAGAGAAACATAATTTTTTCTTTGTTTTGTTGTATATGCTGGTTTGGCTCTTTGCCACTCATATAACAGAATAATTTCAACCAAATGTAAAATGGTTGTTGAATGATGACTTGTGTTTTTATTGAAAATACGTTTAATTGTAAATTTACAAGTTTTTGATATTTAAAACAAATACTGTGGCGGTATTGGTATCGCTATTCTCCGATAAGGAAGAGTTCTAGGTTTGTATCCCGGTGGTAACCAAATACCTATTTTTTCTAGGGACAGGTTTTATCTATATACCCTTCAAATGTATTTTGTATATTGTTATATTTTTTTCACTTAAGTTTTGAGAGAAATAGAATCTCTCATCGGCAGGTACAAGTATCAAACTGACTGACAAGGTTAGTATTATTTAATGATCATCTTGAATTATCTCTTCAATGTAAATGCCAAATACATCAATAATACGTTTTCATCTAATTTATTTTAAATGAATGCTAAAAGTTTGTCGAAACAATATTCAGGAAAATGGTTTTTCTTATTTGAAATCCTATTGTAATTTACATAATAATCTTAAAACGCATCCACAATATATTTTGAAAATAACTTAAACGTAGGTAAGTACGGAAAAAGCATTTCGTATTTAACTACCTGCATAAGCACAATAACACGGATTGCCTTGTACTAATCTCACTAGATTTAATAAATTAAAACAACAAAATTGAAATAAGAGTAGCTTCTTGATCTTGTGGTTAGGGCACTCGCCTCATGATCCAAAGGTCACGGTTTCGAACCTCACTCCAGACTAGCAATTTAGTCCTATTTTTGTAGCACAAGCGTTTAGCTTAGTTTGAAAATAGTAAGAATATTGATGTGATAGGTATTCCTTGTTCGCATCTCTATTTTTTTTTAAATAAAAAAATAAAAACAATCTACTTCATCACCCTGGCAGCTCCTCCATTCTTCTGTCTCAGTCCAGCCAAGATGCCTGTCTCCCGCCCCTGCATCTTTCGATCTCTCCCTTATTATTAAGTGTAGACGATGGTACTTCGAGCACGACCAAGAAAACCAATTTTACGCTGTTTGACCATGAACATTAACTGCAGGGAATTTTCTTACTCGCAACGCCGCTTTGGGTTGTAGAATATCTGTGCATTTAATATATATTTTGCGGTGGCTTAAACGATCTTCTTCGTATATATAAAAATTAATGTTTCTTTGTTCGTATTTTCTGCGCCGCCATACCGTTCGTCCGATCTGACCAAAATTTTGCAAACTTATTTTTTTAATCCAGCGGGTGACCAAGGTGATACTTCTTCTCTCCTTGTTTACCCTTCCCCATCCCCCTGATATATTTTCAATTTGGCATATTTTTTTTTTAGGACCCGGCGGGTAACAAAGGTTACATTTGCCCCCTTTTACTTTACCTCACCCCCACTTCGATATAATTTCAATAAAAATTTACACCGTTTGACCGATCTGATCCAAATTTTGGATACTTCTTCTTTAATACTCGGCGGAAAATATGGGCCACATTTTCCCCTCCCCTTGAAACCACCTTCTCCTCTTTGTATATTCTCTGTAAAAATCCATACCGTATGACAGATTTACCCAAATTTTGCATACTTTTTCTTAAGGACCCAATGGAAAACAAAGGTCACATTTCCCCCTGGATATCCCATCCATCCGGGCCTAAATGAAATGGAAACATTGTTTTTTGAAGCCTTTGCAAACAATAGAACCTTTTGTTTCCTCCCACAAACTTATTTTTAACTTAATCCTTAACCTTTGCAACGCCGGGTACAAACAGCTAATTATATAAAAAAACTATTTCAAATGAGTACTAGATATTGAAAATAATAAAAATATAATTAAAAAATAATAATAAAATAATATAAACTTGCAGGCGTATTCTTTAATTGTAGGGTATAAAAGCAAAGGCAGCAATATCCAAAAGAAAATTGAATCTAATAATCATCGAGGATTACTAATTTATAATAAACTGAATTCGAGATTTTATAGCATAGCCTATAAATGTACAGGAAAGATGATTTTGAAAGGGAAAGTTATATAAAATCTTAAATTCAATACATTTTAAATCCGTATATTAATATTCCACAATTATTGCATCATTGTCGTTTAAACTAACAATTTTAATTTTTTAATAATGTTTTCTTTTTATGTTAATACTTTAATACTTACTTTTTCGCTTCGCACCATTTTCTTACTTTGTATGTTATATTTATTTTAATAATAGTAAAATAATAATAAAATCTAGAATTCAATACATTTTAAATCAGTATTTTAATATTTCACAATTATTGCATCATTGTCGTTTAAACTAACAATTTTAATTTTTTAATAATGCGTTCTTTTTATGTTAATAGTTTAATACTTACTTTTTCGCTTCGCACTACTTTTCTTACTTTGTATGTTATATTTATTTTAATAATTTTGGTTATATACCTTATTTTTTATATATCTTACCTATTATATACCTGCATGTGATGATTTCTGTTTGTAAATCCATATCCTCTTATATTTTATATGTCGCTTATATCATAATTTAATATATGTATGTATAATATAGTAACAACTGCCACAGAACCGGTTTTTACCTAGTGTGGCAGTTATAAGTATCTTGTATTAACTAATGTAAATAAACAATAAATAAATTATACGGAATCTGTTGAATACTGGAATAAAGAGATAACTCAATAAATAAATAATATCATATCACAGATAAAAAAATAAAATTATTTAATAACTCCATTTATAATTTGGCACAAATGGTATCTTGGCTACTATTTATTTTTGAATGCCTTGACAGAATTTTTTTCACTCACCTAAGTTAACTTATGACGTTTTTATTCATTCAATATTCATCGGTTATATGTATCTCTCAATCTTCATCAATTGATTGAGGGTGACATTAATGCAAAAGTAATTTCAATATAAAAAAGCGGTATCTCAACTTTCATATTATTGTCGTATATAAAGAAGAAGCGTATCCAAACAAAACAGAGAAGCACTTTATCAAATGTTCCCGAGAATTTTGTAAGAATTGTTAAATTCAGTTTTAACATGAATGTGTACTGACTTATCTATTGATTGTTTTTTACTAAAGGAACAAAACATTTATACATATTCATGTTTTTAATTTAAGATTTACTGTAAAAAATAAATGTTACTATTGTGCAATAATAATGTAATGTAATAAACAGAATAAGAGGTCAAATGAGGCCTTATGAGATTGTATTTAAACTTGAACACACGCAAGTCAGTATTGATTTTCAATATATTTCAGTTACCTGATTAGCTGTGTTTTTAAGAGGTATATTTAAAATAAAATAACAAAAATCTTGGTAAAGTCCAGGTTATTGGTTTTATTGGATATATAATTTTATGCCATTCGTGTATATACATAGTTTTTATATTTTTTGATATTATTTTTATTATTTTATATCCTCAATTGGTTACCATACTCTTCTGTGTATAGTTTTCTGGGGATATATATGATATTCTGCCGTATATATGTGACCTCTCTGGCCAACGTTTCGGATCCCTGCGCAATGGGATCCGAAACGTTGGCCAGAGAGGTCACATATACATGGCAGAATATCCCAGAATACTATACACAGAAGATTCTGAACGGCCGGAGTATGAACCTTGGAAAAGCTCCAGGTAACTGAAATTTTAAAATGACTTTATGAAAGGTGATCTTGTATTTTAACAAACGCAGTTTACGCCTTAATTAATGAATATACTTTATTTAATTATATCAGTTCTACCGTGTGTAGTTTTCTGGGATATTCTGCCATGTATATGTGACCTCTCTGGCCAACGATACAGATCTCATTGCAGGGTTCATCATCGGGGCTGATGGATCCTGCAATGGGACACTGAAACGTCTGCCGGCGAGGTCATATATATGGCAGAATATTCCAAAAAACTACACACGTGAAATTTTGAACGGTTGTGAAAACTTAAGAATATTTTAAAATCATATACAGGTTTAATATTTCATTCGAATACAAAATGAAATGAGTAAATATTTGAACCTCTGTATTAATGATATAAATTCTTCGAAACATTTTTCATTTGCATTAAATTTAACTTAAATAACTAAACACCACACCGTTTCTCTGCAGGGGCAGGAAGAGAGGATAGAACGCCACTCTCTTTTAGCCTTGCACATCACTTTTGTAATAACCATATAAATACTTTCTCATGCATGCTCTTCGAGTGTTGAGGCTTTTAAGAGGGCCGTCCTATAATATTTGGTTTATTTAGATAGTGCCGGGTCTTTTGCAGACGATCTGTATGCCTCATATATTTTCTCTACCATTCTACTTCTTCACTCACACGTTCTGCATGTTCAAACAATGCTTGAACAAAAACGATTTTTTAGTTAGATCTACAGTTATTACGGTTTTTGGGTACATTTACTTACAAACTTTAAAATTTAATAAAATATAATCTCTTCAAGCACACAACTATAATCATTACTATAATTTTCGCGGTTAAATTTGTTGAAACCTACTGATTTGAATATAAAAAAACTTTCATTTGAATATAATAAAACTAATCCATAAAAAACAAGTTTTTCTTATACTCCCTTTCTCATTTAGTAGTTGAAAAAGGTTTGGCGCTTAACCTACGAGTTGGGCTCAAGCTGGGCGACGCTACGAAAGCCAGTAATAAAAAATTTCGAAAAATCAAAAATTTTACTATAAATATATATTTTTTTAAACAAAAACTTGTTAGCTCATTTTTGTTGTCGCCACGAGCCTATCTGCAAAGTTTCAGCTTGATTGGATCACGGAAAAAGGGTTAAAAATCGATCCAAAGTTTTTTCGACAGACAAGCAAGCAGACGTTACGAGTTAAAAGAAAGGGAGTAAATCGGTAATTCTTTTAATTATTTTAATCAAAGATTTTTGTTTTAGTATGATTGGTTTATATAATATTAAAAGTGGACTGCAAAATGGCAATGCATCAGCCTGGCTTGAGAACATTTCCTGCTAATTTATAAGGCCCAATCAAGTTAGAAACATTAATCAGGTATAAGGTACGCTACCCAGCGGTCTACACTGACAAATAAGGGACCGAACCCTTTGGTGATTTTTACTTGGGCTACAATCTCAACGAATTAATTAATTCGTTTCATTAATAAAGGCTTTTCAAGCTTTCAACTGGCAATCACCCAAATTAATTCAATACCAAAGAAGGCTGAGAAAACATAATTTTTCCTTTAACAAGGTTTATCAATAATTTCATAATTTAATATTATTTAAGATATTTAAAATATACAGTGTCTTCGATAAGAGTTTAATTGGATTAATAAACTATCAATTAACCGACATTATAAATAAACAGTGAATTTATTTATCAGTGAAGAAAACTTTTGAAGTGTTGCTATTAGTGATTCAAAAAGTTTAGAATAAGAGTGCTTACAAACGAATCAGACTTTGCTCTCACATCTTGGAGATTTGCGAAGTGAAAATGTTCTCAGATTTTCATGGCCTTTAAGAATATTCTGTGTGTAGTTTTCTGGAATATTCTGCTGCCTTTGTATATACATGACCCTTCTGGCCGACGTTTTAAATCCGATTGCAGGGTCCATCATCAGGGCTCACATAAACAGGTAGAATATCCCAGATAACTAAGCATAAAAGAAATGGCAATATGCATTATGTTTTATTTGGTACATAAAACAATATACCTACATTCATTACGTCCTAGAGGCAAGTGCATTGATTTCCCGTAACTTATATAGAGTTTGAGATTGGTTTCGAGACTAGTCTCATTCATGTACACGCACCATAAGTTTTTTGGCGAGAGAGTTGCTGAAACGTGTCGATGTGTTCCATTTCGTTATTAGGGTGTTTTTTGGAGGGATAGTACTTAAAAATGAAATAAAATACATACAAATCGTATTAACAGATATGGTATTGGCTTTATTGGAAAGGTAATTTTATGCCATTAGTGTTTTAATATGGGTAAAGTATAGTTTTAAGAGGTTTGATTTTCGAATAGGCAACACCGTTTCCAGCGACAACCATTTTGAAAGCTGACCACTGATTTGTGCTTATTGTAAAATTTCATAAATAAAAACAGTAAAATTCATTCGTCCTTTCTCATACCCCAATTATTCTTCCCTTCACCGGAACCACAGCACTGATAAATGATAAGTTTTGTGGTAGTTGAAATTACCACTCTAGATATTGATCGATGTGATTAATTCAAGTGGTGACTGTAAATCGATATGATTCATCTCCGGTTTCTATCAACTCAGGAGTTCCTCAAGGTTCTCACCTTGGTCCCTTGTTCTTTCTTATCTTCATAAATGACTTGCCAAATATATTAAGAAATAAGTGTCATGTCATAATAATATGCCGATGATTTAAAAATTTATTCCACCATTCGTAGCTTGGGAGATAGTCATCTCCTACAAAGAGATCTGGACGAACTATCAAATTGGTGTAAAGCAAATAATATGTCACTTAATGCTAAGAAATGTTCATGTATTAGTTTCACTAAAAATATTCAAAAAATAGAATTTGTTTATAAACTGAATGATGTTCCACTTGCTAAAGTCGATTCAATAAGGGATCTGGGCGTCATGCTAGATTCTAAACTCACTTTGATAATATCACGAACAAGGCATATACTATGTTGGGATTTATCACCAGAATTACTCAAGACTTTAAAAATCCTCAAAGTCTAAAAATTCTCTATACATCACTAGTACGAAGTATATTGGAATATTCGTCAGTTATTTGGTCATCTTATTACACAACACCTATTACCAGAATCGAGAGAGTGCAGAAAAAGTTTCTACGTATTTTGTCATACAAAGCTGATCAACACAACAACCTTCACAGCTACGAAGATCGACTTGCCTTTTTCAAGATGCACAAACTTGTGTCCCGACGGAAAATATCCGATCTCGTTGTGCTACACAAGATTCTCAGCGGAGCTATTGATATTTTTTCTCTCGATCTGATATAAATTTGCATGTTAAACCCCGTATAAGAAACCCGGAGTTCTTCAGAATAAGTCAGCACACAAATAATGTCGGTTACTTTTCTTCCATCACAAGGTTGTGTCGCACATATAATTTGTATTGTGCTGACCCTAACATTGATGCTGATATTCTTGAAGACACCTTATCTTCGTTCAAAAACTCACTCATACACAACATCCATTTTATAAACGATGACATGAACCTATAGATCCATTAAATCAATAATTCATTAAATACAAATCGCACTACACTCAAACACAAAATATATAATATACATAAATGTACATGTAAAATATAATTAATTGCAAAAATACATGTTACTAGAGCGTGCCGAAGACACTTGTAATTGGGATAATGGGCATAGTCTTCACTATAGTATTTGTTATCAGAGTATCATGTACCTATTATCCTGTCAGTGTCTCTAATAAATAAAATAAAAATAAATAATTATAGTAACGATGTGTCTCGTATTTATTGGTGTAATTGTTGCAGAAACTCCGGAGAGTGAACCCTCAGTGACGGTGGACAGGCTGAGGTACTCCGCGGGCGACAGGGTGAAGGCCAACTGCTCGTCGTCTCACAGCTACCCGGCCGCCAACATCACGTGGTTCGTCAATGAACAGAAGGTAAGAGCGAGTCGTTATTGTGAAAAAAATTTTAAAAAAAATGTGGAGCATCCAGGACCGCCCGGAAGCTAGTCCCTCGAGCGTGCAAATAGACCAACCAAGTTCGAGATGATCCACCGATTAGAAGCTACTTTACTCGTTCTGCATTATTGTTAACCTATTTCTTCAATAAATCGACAATGTAGATTGGAAGTACTCTTTCATCCATCCTGTATCACTTCCCACTTTAGCTTGCCACATATATTCTCAACGCATTTAATTCACGCATATGCCTCCAGGGTCATACTTGCTATCTGTATAGATTTCGTATTTTGACAGATGGACGTGACCTTTCCACAAACACGCGCCTTTTGATTCACTCACAAGGTAAATTCAATTAGAGGAAATATTTCGCGATACACGCATAACCACACATCTGTTACCGAATCACTTTCTACCCTTCTCCTCTTCACAATTACTCTGATCATGATCATAAAATCTCTTAATACTCTCAACATCGCGTCGCATGATTGCTTTTAACATTAAAAAATGCCAACCAGGCGGCGATGCTCTCTCTGCCCTTTTCAATTACTCTAATTGACTATATTTTCTAGTACGCTCAAATTTTTAAGAACACTTTTACTTAATTTTGTTTCCAGATGGATCAACATTAATTAATATTATGTATAGCTGTAACCCGTCAAAAATGACGGTACTTTTACAAGTCAGTTCCTAAGGAATAAGTTTTTACTTAATTTATTACAAAAAAAAAAAAATTTTCGTAACAAATATCGAGAATAATTTTACTATAAAAATGTTACGGAAGTTACACGAAGTTACGCGATCGGACAACGAAATTATTATAATTGGTATGTCTCACAGAGACGAAGCTATTTACATGGATGTCTTTTTGGGCGTTACAGGACTTACGAGCTGTCGCAAGGCTGCAATAAGTGATCATTTTACACAGTGTAACGTTTACGATTCCACCCATATCACGCCATTTATCATTATAATGGTATGATTAAAATATATTGGTGTAGTTAAGCATTATTACGCTTATTAACTAAGTATTTTTTGGCAGGTCCCTGGGTTCATGGTGTCCTCAATAGTGACTTCTCCAGATGGCATGGAGACCTCCAGCTCAACTCTAGAACTAGAAACTAACTTAATCGGAGGCGCGACGTCTGTTTCCAGACTGAGGATCAGATGTGAGGCTTCCTTGTTCGAGCTCTATCGAGTCTCCAGTCAGACTGTTGAAGTCAAGGAAGATAGACCGCAGCTGGCTTCTGTTATGGGCCAGAGTTTGCCAGGTATGGAAATTTTTACGTACTAAGCAAAGGGAAAATTATCGCTTGAAATGCCATATTTTTTTAAATTTGTAACAGAATTCAGGAAAACGAGTAATAAATAAATAAATAAATAAATATAACTTTATTCCAGAATGTGGAGAGGTTCGTGCAATCCCACAAATTCCATATAAAAGTAGGTACACACATTAAAAATATTATATAAAACAAAAGAGACATAAAAAATCATATAAAATAGAGGAGAAGTATTATAAGTATTAAAATTATTAAAATAAATATATCGTAAAATATCGTAATAGTCAATTATGCGGGGCCAGTATCTTTCTCCAGTGTGCATCGATGCTGGATGCTGGAGTAAGGCGGGCTTCCAGGATAAGGATATTTCCGGAGCTGTATATCCTTTCCCTCATCCCTGCCACCCTGGATCTTATGAGGGCTGCAAATTTGGGAACACGCCCCTCAGTGACCATACCGGAAGCACTGCAATATCTGGGAAGGCCAAACATCATACGGAAGGCGTTGTTATATTGTATGCGAAGTCTTTCTATGCTGCTCTTTTTATAATTTGTCCAGAGTTCACATGTGTATAACGTTGCACAGAAGGCAAGGAAGAGCGTTCTTTAATAGTGAAACAATAATTAAACTCTCTGAAATTAATTCCAACCAGAAAATATGTGACGTAAAGTCTTTTTATTTTATAACAATCTTATTCCACGAAAATATATATTAGTAAGACAAGCAGAAAAATCTAAACGAACCGTTAAAAATATCTGTCAAGATCTGATACACAAGAAACACTTCCAAAATAATCTTGTCTGTTAAAAATAAAATCAAGAAGTAATTCCTTTTATTTCGTTAAGTATGGAATTAATAAATACATTAAATGGGCGTTCTTTTAAGATTCTTAATGACATAGTTAAACTTTTTCTTAACATATTTTTTTATGTGTAACATCTTTCCTCTCGCTTTCCTGCAATCTGTGGCAGTGATTTCTTGAAAACGACGGAAATGCGTAACAGGAAATAAGACGCGCGCAATTTCATTTAACCAATGAGCACACGCGGAGCACGCGCGATTGAAAAAAATCATAGTTTATAAATAAATCAATATCCAGCTAGTGCCATCATAGCGAAGATGCACACTATCAGCCAATGCTTCTGATTTTGTATATATGTTGCAAGGCTGGTGTCAAATATATGGATGTTGTGACTGATATATTTGGGCTTATATCTTCGAAACTATCCAATAAATATTTACTTTGTTTTACATTAATGTAAACAATAACTACCCTTAATGATTTACATTTCTAAATTACATGTAATTTGTGATTATTTTAAAATATTTATTCAAAGTTTTCATATTTCTCAATATGTATGTCGGCACATAACCGCCATCTACGAAAATAAATAAAAACATATAATTGACCAAACACATTTCTAAACAAAAATATAGTGCGGCAAAATTCAATAATAAATTAATGCTCATACATATTTCTATACTTGTGTTTACTAATTAATAAATATATAGGTAGGTTAGGTTTTTAAATTTTGATGTTAATTTCTGTTTGTGCTCAATTGATATTTTTAATTGTCAGATTTCAAATGACTCGTTCGTTTTTTTTTACGTAAGATGTGTTTTCAGTTAGAGATATAGGAATTTAATTTTTTTTGTTGTTTCAGGTGGTTCAGCCAGCAAAACGCTCCACTGCTCGCACGTGCTCCTGCTGTTGACTGTTTTGAACCTGTTTACTAAACTTTTTCTAGATAATCCAAATCTGCTGACTGAGAGATAGTTGGATTACTCTTTGAGTTAGTTAACCGAGTGAACTAACTAATTCACGCTTCTGGATAGCTTTGGAGAGAGCAATTTCAACATCAGAAAATATCATTACGGTATTTATTTTTTTATACGAACATAGATACAGCATTAGATACGCTAATTTTTGAAATGTAATTACGAAGATTGGAAATGAATACATATAATATGATTTTTCATTTAATTTCGCAGTATTTCACCACAGGAATAGGAAAGAAATTTTTTCTAAAGATTTTTTTTCAGTTTAATAATATTCAGTCAATAAGGAATAAAATTGTGAAGAAGTCTCTCCAATAATATTGTATCCAAAGTCAATAAATTGATAAATAATTATTACAATACATAAAATAGGGTATGAAGGTACTACTGAATGTTTATATTTTATTATTTAATAATATTGTACATATATTTAATTAAATATACTATGCATATTTCTAATACAACAATGGTTCTGACTAAGAAATAGGAATTTTGTGATAACATACTGAAAGATAGTTAAATATTTAGCGATAGTTAAATGTGAATTTTGAATTCAAATCTTTTGTACAATTTAAAACAATGTTCGGTGAAAGTTTACTTGTTTATCGATTCACGAGTACGCGTTTGAGGAAATATTTTATGTCTGAGAGAAGTTTAATACATTTCAGTAATGGTCTATAGTACTGATTTTATCAGATTGAGAGGAATTATTAAATTTTTGAAAATGTGGGCATTTTCGATCGTTCAAATTGTACAATTTTTTTGAATTAACTAGTTAAAATATAAAAATAAATATTATATAAATATTATTTCCTTTGTGTATTAAAAATAAATTGTTTTAAAATACCAATAAGAATGTTTTGTTAATTTGTTACAGAAGATATTGAATATATTGTGTAAACCTTATAATATAAACTTTAATTAATGTGCAATAATATACGAATTTAATTAGATATAATTTAAAAAAATAATCATTAATATATTAAACTGATTATTAAAAATATTCAATTTTTTATTATACTCCAAGCCTACTAATCTTAAACAATGGTGTTAGAATTTTTGTTTTAATAAAAATATTTGACGAATCTCAAATATTTTGGTTGGATTACTTTTGTAATATTGAAATCAGTTTAAAACTAATGTAAATTTGGTAAGGATATAAACGTACTCTGATGTAGGTTACTGTATGTTTTAAAATGTCCATATTTATAAATGATATTTTTTAAGTAAATTCATTAAATTTCATTGAAGGAGTGACTGAAAAATGTTTTATTATTTTCTATCTGCATGTGGTCACGTTAAATCTGCGTGAAAGTACTATTTACATATATTTAATTTACCGTACTTCTAACGTAAATATATTTTTTTATGTTATTTTAATGTTTTAATTTTCATGTCATATAATTAATTATTTGTAGAAATAATTATACACAATGTTATGTTATTATTTCACATATCGATAACTGAGTATGGTTTGTCGTATAAAATATAAAAACAAAAATAATTTGGCTGATATTTTTTGTACATTATTATTTTTTCATAAAATTTATATCATTTGGGCTTGTTCTCGATGTCTGATCAAATGATGCTATTACGAATATTTTTTAACAACAATTATTCCATTTCCCATTTGAAATCTATTTCTATATGTTATATAAATTACCAGATTTTACCAGATAATAAAAATACTTTTATTATAGAAAAATAAGTCTATCAAATAATTTTTTCAATGTATTCTGGTATAAAGCAATCACTTTGTGGTTTGACTTATTAAATAAATTAAACATGTAAACATAGTATAAAACCACTATTTACTCGTTAATAAGCCAAGTGGTTTCGCTTTAGTCGTTAAGCTCGAGTAATCGGTTGGCTTATTAACTAATAAATATTGATTTAATACTTAAAGAATCAAAATCCAATCTGTTAAATTCTACAAATAATCTAGACATTTTTACTGACAATTTGCTTTTATTTAAAAAAAGACTCCGTAATCTCATTTATGATTATTGAAATAAATTTGATACTTCCTTAATTGAATTCCATTCCCTCCCTCTTCCCATCCCTCCCATTTTGTGCATTATCATAATTTAAATCTTTGAAATATTTATTATTTATCATATATTCTTTATCATTGTTTTTTATTTAGTTTTTTTTTTACCACCTTCGAGGAAACTTCACTGGTCACTCTAAACAAATATATTTTTTTGATATTATATAAAAAAATTTAAAATTGTACCGTATGTTTCCCAAAAATAAAATAAAATCATTCTTCAAGTGTACACAAGAATACCGCAATAATGAACAAAGCATTTTTAAAACACGACTTATTTTTCTCGAGGCTTAGAATTCAGTCCGAATCGTAAAATTAGGTTATTTCATTCTTGGAAATGGAAAACTTTATAGTGGAAATACCCGTAAGATTCTAGTTCCCTGAAGGTATTTGTCATGAGACCTTCCTACACAGGCGTCCCGGGGGCAAACCATACTGGATGTTCTGTCATCAGTAATTGCTAACCCTTATTTAATATCATTCTGCAAGAACAATTTTCTTCATGTCAGTATAACATAAATTTGTTGGAAAATCTTAAACATAAAAAAGGATTTTTCTCTCGAGAAATATTTTATGATTTAATGTTAAAAATATTTATGCTTGTATTCTATATAATTTATGATTTCACAAGTACACACATACGCGTATATCTGTACGTACACTGTTTGGCATATTTTCACTGATACCATTGTATGGCGAATTCGTTTTCTTTGAGCATTACAAATGGAATTTCTCCAATTAGAACAGTGTACAATGGTTAACTTAATTAAACATCAGTTAAAAATTTTTTAGTGTTCATTATTTGTAAATAATAAATATTCTATATTTCATAATAAAAATGTGAAGATGTCTTATTTAATATTCAATTAATGTATGAAATAAACATATATATATATATATATATATATATAATACATTTTTTAAGAGACGATATACCCAGTTAAGATTTGTATCTTTGAAAAATGTATGTTATTGAGCTTTTCACATTAATATGGTTCTCAGGAAATAAATCCCCTAGTGTTTTCCAATAGAAACTTAGTGATTAAATGTATGTAAATTATCTATGGAATACAACAATGATTGAGAAATACATGGAGATACAATAAATGTAATATTTGTTTCTTTTAAAACTTGTTTCATTTCAAATTAAATTTCATTCCTTTATTATTTCTATTCTGTCGAATAAAAATGTTTAAAAATGTAACCAATAAAAACCAAGTTTTTACAATACTCCCTTTCTCATTTTCGGGTTTAGTGTCTACCATATGCCTCGGAATCTCCATACAACTTGTATGAAAAAACCATTAAAATTTCTAAAAATCCAAAATTATGCTATAATTATTATTTTTTTAACGATAATTTGAAAGATCTTTTTCATCGTCCCCACGACTGTGCTTGCAAAGTTTCAGCTCGATTGGATCACGGGAAAAGGGTTAAAAATTGATCCGAAGTTTTTTCGTCAGACAGACAACCAACTAACCAGACGCCACGATTTAATATAAAGGGAGTAAAAATAAATTGTATGAAACAAAAATTAAAGAAAACTTATTTACTTTTTACATACTTATGAAATATTATCCAAACATTATTGTCGTCAACAACGTCTATCTTAAGACATTTGGAATATTCTGACAGGTCAATATAACACAAGACTATATTATACTTCAGTACAAAATTGACCTGTCTAGTTTTTTCCAACTATTAAAATGAATAACATTTCATGATTAAGTACTTCATGATAAAGTGAGGCATATTAGACTATATATTAAGTATACAGTATAATATAAGATTAAGTACTTCATGATAAAGTGAGGCATATTAGACTATATATTAGCAGAGTCAGTAATAGAAATGTGGTTAACGAAGGATGGTGAGTATTTAGTATTCCAGATTCATAAATATCCTTCCGTATAAACCTGCCTTTCCAAAAAAACTTCAACAAGTTTTAAACGGAAAGTGAAAATTTTCAAATAGTTTTTTGACGCACTGTCAGCATAAACTCTACATACACGGTGCGATAGATCTGTTCACAATACTCAACTGATGGATTTCTGCCCTAATAAAGATTTGAAAATATTCAAGCAAGCATGGCCAACTTCAACAGTTATGGAGATACACGACATCAAAGTTTGCATTTTTTTTTCAATATTTCCAATTTATTATCTCTAAAACATTATACTTTCATTAAATAATGGCATCGGATGCAGAATAGCTACATATATGTAACTTCATAGCTATCAAGAGATGTAATATAACAAGACTTGAAGCGTTCCATATGCATATATTTTATAATAATTCCTTTTAGATATTCTTATAACTTTAGAATTTTATTGATATTATTATTTTAGAACTTTGAAATTACCTATATGTGTGTATGTGTATTCATTGTCGTATTTTTATGGTGTATATTATTTATTATTTTAATTACTTATAAGCTCTTCATTTTTTATGTTTTGTCTCTATGTATATATTATGCTTCACTATATCTTATATGTAGCATGGCGAACCAGGTCGTGCACTTACAACCTGATGACGCTGGAATAAACATTATTATTATTACTATTAAAATAACTTATATGCTATAAAAAAAAATATATTACTCATATAATCTTTATTCATTAGACGTATACATTATAGATACATACTCGTGTATTATAGAATATATATCTACTTATATAGATATTACTATGCATTGTGAAAGTGCGAAAAACTGATTATGAAAAATCGAGAGAAAAAAACTCTAAATTAACGCATGATTACAACCCTTGAAATTATTGTTACCTATGCTATCATCTCAATTATAATAATTTAATTTCCTATAATGTCCGTAACTTCTTTTATAAAAACTTTTTTACTTCTTTTTCTTTTCTTTTTTTTCCTTATTATTAAATAAATTCTTATTCTTTAGATACCGACATGTAAAAGAACCGTCTTTTTGACGGGTTGTAACCTATAGTTGTAGCTAGTTTCTATAAATAAAATCAAAACAATATGATGCACTTAATATCACGCATTGACACTCATAAGCGTTCTACATCCCACCACTACTAATAGTACCGCCATGCTACCATCCCAATATTTTAGTAGATTAATAATGTTCTCTACGTGCAGATGCAGCCATTTATATGGTTGTAGGTATATGCTCAATCCTGTTCAGTTGTGCAGATTCCAAAAAAGCATAGACGAGAAGTGCTCTTTATAGTTATTACTTCGCCCTAGTTCAAATATATAACAAAACAACGTGCCTACTCCAAAAATAACCTCTTACAGCTGCTAATCTCCTGGTAATATTTTAATATACCCAAATATTCAGTTGTTTCACAAATATGAGTGTAAATAAAGCTGAATGATATAAATTAACTTTGTTAAAACCACTTATTTATTGAAAAAATTCAACATGTTTCCAAGCCAATGGCTTCTACTATGGATCATTCTTTTGATATTAATAAGGGTTTACAAATTATACAGAATCAAAATTTGGTAAATTAGAAATTTTGGAAATAAGAAAGAGTGTAAATAGTAAATTGAATATTATAAATAATCAGGTCTTTTTTGCAAATAGCTACCTTTTAAATTTATTTTCATGTTAATAAGGTACTTTATATTATCATTTTCCATATATAACTTTTTAATACTTTGATCTATACTTCGATTTTTAAATATTATTTTTGTTATCCTGACGAAGAAGCCATTGGCTTCAAAACATGTTGAATTTTTTCAATAAATAAGTGGTTTTAACAAAGTTAATTTATACCAATTATAATTATGTTACCACAAAATAAATTTGCTACATTTGAAGAAGAAAAAGTAAATAAAGCTCACAATTGTAAAGACAGTGAACGCAAGTAATACACAAATATTCAGTTGTATTCACAAATATTCAGTTGTATTATTAATAGGTACAGTGAACACAAGTACTGTTATTAATGCTTAGAAATCAGCTGCCAATCTCCTGGTGATATTTTATAATACACAAATATTCAGTTGTTTTCACAAATATGAGTGTAATTAAAGCTCCTAATTGTAAAGACAGTGAATACCAGTACTGTTATTAATAATGCCGAACAATCAGAATATTTCTCTAATAATAACATCTTAATAAATATTTTTTAAATAGAGGACATACTAATTTTTTGAATATAAATAAAAACCAATACCATAAAATAACCGTACTTGACCTCAAATATTTAAAGGATTCGATTTAACAAGGAAAAAGTTTGAAAGTCTTGCTACATTGGCATATTTGTGGTGAAACCGACATCAAATTTTACGATGCAATATCGGGGAGACATATGAAGATAGCCCAGATATCTGTAAGCAAAAGGGCTTCACTATTCATCTCAAGGCTATATTTGTAACAGCAGTCCTTATCTTAATGGCTCTGCTTACGATAATTTGTTTACTTATATCGTACCACAAAAATAACATTTTCAACAAATAAGAGGGATATTTTTTGAGCCATTAAATCGATATGTGTTTTATTTTTATTTTAATAATTATTAAAACAGTATTTAATGCTTTTAAATAAAGGAGCGGAATGTGAAATATAAGTGCATTTACTCTATAATTTCATGATATAAATCTAATAAGTAAAGATATTTTGAGCATTAATTTACAGGATTAATAATAAATAGGTAAATACTTCAGTTCTTTATTTTATTATGGAAATAATCTTGTTAGAAAAGTAACCATTTATTTTTAATCTCATAAAAATAATAATAAAAAAAAAATTATTGAAGAAATGTGATAAACTGTAGAAGAGATTGATAACAAAAAGTAGTCCGGACAATATCAGTGGAGGGCGGCTGACACTGCGATCTACTGGTAGTACCAAGGAGACCTGGAGCCACCAAGTTTGCAGAACGTACTTTCAGCTTTGTAGGCACAGCTGTGTGGAATCAGCTGCTTTCAGTGTTGCGATCCATGGAGAATCAAGAAATATTTAAAAAGAGCCAAAAAACACACTTTTTTAAGCGCCTTTTACACAAAAACGGCGCTATAAATTACCATCTGAACTGACAAGAACGGTCATAGTCCCTACAGTGAAGAGCAAACAGCTGGACCCTTCCTCATCTGGAAATTACAGGCCCATATCTCTGGCTAGTATTATAGCCAGAATATTTGAGAAAGTGATACATGCCTGCATACATAGCAAACTTGGTACTCAGGATGATCAAATGGGTTTTAAGTCTGGGTGTTCCACGGATACTGCAATTTATAGTGTAAAACAGACCATAGAGTATTTTAAGCAGAGGAAAACTACCGTCTATGCCTGTTTTTTGAACCTGAGCAAAGAATTGGATAGGATGGTCCATAATACCCTATGGAATTATTTATATGCTAGAGGAGTTCCCGCACCATTCATCAGAATCCTTGCTATCTGGCACAGGCAACAGAAGAACGTTGTTAAATGGAACGGGGTAAGCTCTGAGCCTTTCTTGCTGACTAGAGGGGTCAGGCAGGGAGGGTCAATGTCTCCAGTCCTTTTTAATGTTTATATGGATGAGCTAAGCGAACGTCTGATCAGTGCTCGGGTTGGCTGTCATATGGGTGGCATCTGTGTCAATCACATAAGTTACGCGGATAATATGGTGCTGTTGGCCCCATCCATCAAAGCTCTGCGCAAGTTGCTGAATATTTGCGAAGTTTATGCAGGTAAGCATTATATAATATATAACGCCAATAACTCGACACTTATTGTTTTTGAAGTGACTCCCCTCCTGACAACGTCCTCCCCTTGTCTCTGGCGGGCCAAATTCTAAAGCCCAGTAGCAACATTAAATATCTTGGTCACATTATATGTGACAACTTATGTGACATTAAGGATATCGAAAGACAGAGAGGAGCTATTAGTGTAAGGTTCAATATGCTAGCCAGGAAGTTTTCTAGATGCAGTAACGAAGTGAAAAGATACATTTTCGTTACATATTGCACGAATCAATACACGAGCTGTGGTGCAGACACACTCTGCTGTCCTATAACTCTATGAGAGTACAATATAATAATGCCTTCAGGATAATGCTCGGTCTACCTTGGCGTTGCAGTGCATTTCATATTATGTTCGCAGAACACAGAGTCCATGGCTTTGCTGCTCTCCAACGACTGAAGATAGCTAGCGCAAGAAAGAGGATATGGGGGTCTAGCAACTCCATTATTCAAGCAACTGCTGTGTGGCTTGACTCCCCAATGCATAAAAGATGGAAACTAATTATGCAACAGTGACTGTTCTCCATTAATTTTTATGTATTTATCTATTTTTATTATTATTTTCTACTGTCTATTTTTTTTATTTTTTTATTTCTTATTCTACTTGTATGTCTATTGTTGGTTTTCTATTTTTACTTATATGTATATATATCTATATGGCGAGGTGAGAATCTATTCTCAATAAGCTGAAATAAAGACCTATTATTATTATTATTTTTATAATTATAACAAAGAAACTTCTAGTTTGAATATTTTGGGATAATCATCCATGTCTCTGTACCCTTTCTAGCTGACGTTTCGGATCCCATTGCATTATTCATAATCAGGGCTGATGTGTTGTAATGGGTGTTGATGGTGTAGTAGTCTTGATACCAGTTTCTAACCTTTCCTTCACTCATTACTGTAGGTTCACACACAAGGCACAACTCTCGATGAATTTCAGAAAGTGAAGATCCCAGTGCACACAAAAATCGAATCACAGCGCTCACTTAACAACTGTAAGGAGAAAAAATTACCGCGAATATTGATTTTCGAGTTTACCGACAGGCAAAGGCCTACTGAAATAAAAAAAAAACTGCATTAGCTTCGTAAATAGCCGATAAATGGCCCCGCATGCTTAAAACTATTCAGACCCGCTAACATTCAAATATAAAGCAACGATTCTTAATTTATGAATTTGCCTAGTATGTATGTATATGACGTAAAATTTTGAAATCGAAAAAATTCTGCGTGCTATTACTAGGGATTTTAGTATATTTACTGTCCCAAATAAGGGAGTAATGCTCCCGAAACATGTACAATTCTTTGTAGTTAAAACAAAGTGTTTATTATTTTATTTATAAAAATGTTCCTTCTGTTCACCTTGCAATAAAACCCTGATAAGAACAGCTCAATCCTCAGGTTAACTAGTATTTACTAAATTTATAAAATGATTTAAGTAGACACAATTTCCTGCGCCTCCTTCAAATTGGCTAAAAAATTGGGTCCCCGCAGTAAGGCGGAATTTATCAAGATATGCCATAAATAATTCCATAAAAAAATAATCTTTATAATTAAATTCACGGCCGCTTTTGTATCCAGATCGCGTGAAATTCACAATCACCCAAAAAGTGTTCCTTTTGAATATAAATTCTTTGAGGCTTTTTTTTGTAGGACAGGCTTTAACAATCTTACTCCAAATAAGCCGCCCGCTCCCAGCTGCCGCGAGAGATAGAATTGAAAGTAAAATGTATTTTTTGGATTGGTGTAATAATAACGTCGAGGCTTCCATTAACAAAAGATAATCGAAAATTATATTGCTCGTTAAGAACCAGTCAAATTTATAGGGGCCTTTCCCGATTTTATGATTTTTTCAGTCATAGATGGTCGCTCCCGAAGAATATATTCCCACATTTCACCTCTCGTTGCTTTATAACTGTATTTTTAATTTTTATGTGGGTGGCGATCTATATTGAATGCATAGAAAGAATAATAACTTTAAAAATATTGATTATTTTATTTGTATATGTCTACTTTTATATGAGTAATTCAACCAACATGTTTCAGAAATTACCATTCCATCATCAGGGTGTTGTATAACCAAAATAACTATTACAATTGTATAACTATTGTATATGTTGTTATACAACACCCTAATGATGGAATGGTAATTTCTGAAACATATTGGTGGAATTACTCATATAAAAGTAGATATATACAAATAAATTAATCAATATTTTTTAAAAACGTTAATCTACAATGTTGCTCAATTAATTGAAAAAATAATGAATTAAGCGTTGTTTCGTTTACAGAGTGGAAGTCATAATTAACACAATGATTTACACACATCGTTTTATTCCACTAATTTGAGTTATATAAGCCTAAGCGCTTTCGATTGACACAACCATCATCTTCAGTTCTAATATTGCCTTTGAAGATGATGGTTGTGTCCATCGAAAGCGCTTAGGCTTATATAACTCAAATTAGTGGAATAAAACGTTGTTTATAAATCATTGTATTGAAAATATAATAATAACTTAATTTTCTTTTATTTTTAAAGTACATTATTTGGTGAAATTGCAATTTATTTTGTAATTTAATAATATTTATAAAAAAAATAGATGGAAACCAGAAAATATTAAGACTAAAAGTAATGTCTTTATATATTTTTTAAAGATTTATCAAAATCATGGATCCCATGGTAAATAATGCAGCCCGATACTCTCATGTGGAAGCTTAAATTTCGAAACGGTACCAAGATTTACATAACTTAGATCTCCGATAACAGATAAAAATAACACCATAGTCGAGATCCAGAAGCGCTTAATGAGCTAAAATCGATGTTATTTCAAAATCAGATAAAACGCAGATTGCTATCCAGAAATATTAAAATAGAAAAATTAATTAATTAATTAAATAAAAACCTAATGTCAAAATTAAGATGATGTTATAATGTATCTGTCGCAGTCATCTGGTTATATTAGCCAGGTAATTGGATATCTAGGTCGATCATTGAACACCGGCAATTGGATGCCTAAGCCGATAGTTAATTGAACTAGAATCTCTCAAAGTTTGACAACTCGGCGTATTGAAAATCAGCCCTTTGAAGATGACTGACCAAGACAGCCAAGCGATTCAAATCTAACCTAACTTAATCTAACCTAATCTAACCAAACCTAACCTAACTTAACCAAACATCACAAATTCATCAATATCCAATTTAACTAAATGACTACACGACGTTCAGCCATCTGGTTAAACGTTGCGCTCAATGACTTGGCTAGTTGTCCTTCAGCCATTTAATTGGATGCCGGCGTTTAATGAACGGCCTAGGCGTCTAATTACCTGGCTTATTTAACCAGATAGCTGCGACATAACCAGAGACATATCTGGCGCGATACCAAGATCAGTGGAGGAAGAATCTTGAGGAAGCCATGACCCACCGGAGGTTTAGTGAACATTTATGATGACGGTGAAATTTTATTATTCAGATAAACTTGAGATTTAATGCAAATATAGAAAGTAAGCATTTTTTGTGGAGCACATAAACATTTTTTTCTTATTTTTTTTCATTTTTTTTCTGTAGAGAAATTATGCTTGCGTATCTTCTTTTAATAAACTCTTATTCATTATATTACGCATTCCCTGATATACGTATATAAATTTATTAAAAAATTATTGGTAGCCTGGAATTTTAAAAACAATAATCGTTTGAGGTATGTGCGTGTACGGATTTATAAATTATGTGGGATAAGATTACTATGAAAATTTACAATTAAAAATTATTTTTATTTGTTTTTTAAACATTTAACTAACCACATGGCATTTTTATTTAATTTTGAGTACCGTAATAAAATTTTTACGCGCTTGAGTAGGTGACCTCTAAAAGCAAATATTTTTATTGACCTAATAATTTTCAATAGTGAAAAAAAATTACGTTAGTACACTTATTTTTACGTTTTTTTAGGTACCATTATGGATTCTATCGGTAAATTGTATTGCACTTTTATCGATCACGAGAATCATATTTACTTTAAAAATATATTTATATATTTACTTGTGGACGCGATAACTCCCGTAGATTTTTTATATATTTTGAACAAACTTTTGTAATAAATTGACTTAAAATAAAACACATACCACTTTGTTTTCACCACTTTATTAGATTATACAATCTACATGTTTCGAAAACAATGTTTTCTACTTCAACAAACAATCCTGAAGTAGAGAACATTGTTCTCGAAACATGTAGATTGTATAATTTCAATAAAGTGGAAAAAACAAAGTGATTTGTATTTTATTTTAATAATAATGTCACCGCAAAGTTCAAGCCTTCATTCAGAAGAAGAATCTATTTTTCGAACAACAAATTGACTTAGTTTCTCTCTTACATGTGACTTAAGTATGTAAAAGTTTAAAATTTATTTTTTTACTATGTTTACACTTACACACAAGACAAAATATATTTGATTTGTGCGGTCATAGATGGAAGGGTTTTTTACAATCGGTATATGAGTATACCGAATGTTTTTTTAATTCTGGTGTGGGTTGGTGTACTTTGCAGGTATGACGAAAGTAATTACCTGAAACGCTGTAGAGATCTTGGAAGCAGCGAGCCTTGGTTTCAAGATGAATTCAAATACAGGTAGATGAATGAAACTCACGCGCGTCTTCGCTTCTGAGGAGACAATTCTGTATTAATATCCTCGTTATTCGAATTGCTGGGAGCGGACACATTCCAATGTTCCAGCTCTTAGGTACGGGGCTGTTGGTAGCTTTGAAGTTGTAGGCATTACAGGTAGTCATTGATAATACTCAGTCTCATGTTATTGCTTAATGAAGACCGTTGTTGTCTGTTCAAACCAGAGTTTCTTAACTTGTTTTGTCAAAACTCGGGCAAATGCTTCTGAAACTCGCATCCTTGTATGAGGTTAGCAGACTAATAAAATTTCAATGCCTCGCAAACTTCAAAATACACATGTAAGTGTAATGACATTTTTTATGTTTCGAGTCGTAAAAAAAAAAAATTGACTGTTTATTTCATCGTGTGACTTTTATAGTACCTAGATTAAAGCGGATAATTTATTTTTGGTATATAATTAAGTTGACTTTTTTGTACACATATCTGTAGTCAGTTGTTACAAGTTTAATTATGTTTAAGTAATGTTCAAATCTGAATTTTAATTTTTTTTTTAATATTTTATAATATCGTTTAATTGTGTTTCCAGATAAATTTTCAAGCAAAATAAATAATAATTTTAAAGACGTCTACCAATTCATTTCTTAATGATTATTAAATATAAGTATTTAAAATCAAGCTCTTAAACCATACCTGATAAAATAAATATTGAAATATAAATAAATATGTTTAAGTAATGAATTTATTTTAAGAAAACGCTAGCAATTTGTAATGTTAAAAAAATGTTTACTGATAAAGAAAATATTTAAAAAAAATAATAAGAAAAAAATATACCAAGAGAAAACAAAAGTACGTCTATAGTTTAAAAAACCTATAATAGAAATAAACTACTAAATCGGAAAAAATATTATCAGCTATCATAATTTTCAATGTCCATCCGTAACTTGCTGGAATTACAACAACAACACTGAACAGCCCCTAATAAGGCGCGGGCAGTCTAGGATGACACTTAGGTTACACGCAAGGGTCGCGCCAACAAAGTTTTACATGTCGGTTCCTAAAGAATAGTAATGAAATATTTATGAAAAAGAGAAAAAAATTAAACAAAAAAAGTTTTTCTTTTCTTTTTACACTATAAAGAAGTTACGGAAGTTACACGAAATTACAATGGACGAGCGGACAGACGGATGGACGGACGAACACACAACGAAATTATTATAATTGGGATGTCCTGTGATTTTTTACATATGTACAGCTAGTATAAATATAAGTGTATGCGCGTTTACATGTTAATTTATGTTTTGTATTTTATTAAAATTCGTGTAAAATGAAATAAGCCAACAATTTCAAAAATAATAAAAATATATGTTTTTTGTGACATTATAAAGTAAGCAGAACATGTTATGCGTATTAAAAATGTTTATTACGCCATTGTTCACTTACGGCGTTATCGGATGGGGAGGTTGTAATAAAAAAATCTAAACTCAGTAAAAATATCATCATTAAGGTAATACTGAAAAAATTTTACCTTTTCGGCAAAAGGTCTTTTTAAATTGTTTCCAGTACCAAACGTCGATGATATTTTCAAACAAGTTTCCATATTGAAAATATGCAAAGAAAAAAACCTTACAGAGAACCAGAAATATTTCAAGCTTACGAGAAATGGAAACCAATTTATAATGCCTGCATTTAAAACAATCCAAATGCAGAACCACTATATAAAGCCATTAACCACTACAATAATTTACCTATCGAGATACGCTGCGTCAGTAACCTCTCAGAGCAAATCAAAAAAATTAAAATCTTCCTAAAATCAAACGTATATTCATAAATCATTTAAACCTATAGCTTTTTTCAAAATACTTCAATGCTTCATTATCGAATTAACTGTATAATCGTATTATTAAATGACTAGCATGTGTACCTATATTTATAATAATAAGAACTTAGGTCTTCACTGATGAGGTCTACATGACTACAAAGTATTAAAAAAAAAAGTTAATTGATATGTAAATATTATTATTATTGTTATTATTATTATTATTGATAATGGGCAGGCAGCTTAAGCTGATAGGCCCATATCACTGTCTCTCATTTGAATATCCAGCCTATTCTTAAACTGATTGACACTGGCTGCAGACACAACGCCTTCAGGCAAACAGTTCCACATATTGACCACTCTGTTGCTTAATGCATGCTTTCTTGGGTTACACGAGAACCGAGACTTGTTCAACTTCAGGTGATGTCCTCGAAGGCCCACATTAGTGTTAAATGCAAACATATCTGCCCTATTAGGAATATTGTAGTAGCCCGATAGAATCTTGAATGTCTCGATGAGGTCACCTCTTGCTCGTCGCTCCTGAAGAGTGGGCAGTTTCAATACTCTCAGCCTTTCCGCATATTCCAGATTTTTAAGACCCAAGGGCAATTTCGTGGCTCGTCTCTGAACATTTACCAGTAAAACTATATCTTTATATTATAAATATTATATATATATATATATTATAAAATATATAAGAATTGTATTTGTACCATATATTAAAAAAATTTAAAAATGTTCTTATGTATTCGAGAAAGAATAAGAGTGGGAGAACGAGATCGGATATATTAAAAATTATATTAATATATAAAATATATGTACAATACATTCACACACGATTTGTTGAGACGTATGATACAAAGGTCCAAACGGATTTGGAAGAGCAGGGTGAATTTGAGAACCTTAGGCATACAGGGAAGCAAAGGGTTGTATCAGTTGTTTAATTATATCAGGGCTCTTGTTTTGTTCTGTGGCTTCGGGAGAAACCTTCCTTACCATGTACATGGGGGGTTAGTTTCCACTAATTAATTGAATTAGGAAATTACGTATACATTATATTCATGCAAGCTATCTGGAAATATGTACGTTTCCGTGGACACAACATGGTACAGTGAATTGTTAAAATATGTGATGTTTAGTTATTGTAATTATTTTGTTTAGTAATTATGTGAAACTGCGTGAAAGAAATGATTATATTTCTTAATCAGAGTACTAGTTTCATGTTCTTCTTCCTTGGTACTCATATTTTTTTTCTACTTCCAATTTCTCCTATAATTATCAAAAGTTTGCTATTTTTCATACTTTATACATATATAAATATCATATATGATTAATTAATTTTGGAAATAAGAGGTGTTAATTTTAAATTGAATATTATAAATAACCAGGTCTGTTTGCAAATGGTTTTCTTTTAAATTTGTTTTCATATTAGTAGGTACATCATTGTTAATTATTTCCCATATATAATTTTTATATATTGATTGTCTCTACTTCGATTTTAGGTTTTTAATTTGTTAGTATACAATTATATCCTGACGAAGGAGCCACGGGCTATGAAACTTTGATAGCTTTTTAGTCTTGTGGTTAGGACTCTCGCCTCGTGATCCAAAGTTCGCGGGTTCAAACCTCACTCCAGACCAGCAAGGTAGTATATCCTCATAGAACTAGCGTTTAGCTTAGTTTGAAAACAGTAAAAATATTTATGTGACACGTATTCCGTGTTAGAATCTCTGTTTTAAAAAAAATACATAAGTGATGAAAACAAAGTTAGTTTTTATTAATTTTATGAAAATAAAATAGATATTGATGATTTAAGGTTGTTATTACGGTCGTAAGACATATTTAACTGTAACTGGTTGCGGATATTTTATACAAACCGTACGTTTTTCCGAGAAACGATTCTCGAAGTTTCGTTGAATTCTTATTCAACGTCATCAGAAGGACGACCTTTACCGCGGAGGTAGAGTCCGCCTTATACCTTCGCAGGTAAAGGTCGTCCTCCTGATGATGTTGAATAAGAATTCAACGAAACGTCGAGAATCGTTTCTTGAAAAAACATACGGTTCATATAAAATATCCGTAACCAGTTACAGTAAAATAAAATAGATAACTAATAACTATCAGAAAACATCAGAAACACGTAAAATATTTCATAATAAAATCAGCATGTATCGTATCTTTGTCAAAATTTCAACATTTGGCATATTTTTTTCATTCAACCAGAATTAATTTTTTAATTCATTAGTTAATTAATTTTTTAATTCAATTTTTTATTATTTTGGTTTAAAGTTGTAAAATATATATAATTAATGTTTCTAAAAGATAATAATAAATATTTTAATATTTGAAACCAGCTAAGCCACAATATTGTGTTAATGAATACTGATGAAATTTGTGTATTGTATCTATTGTAATAAATATAATATTGATGAATTTCGCATTAACATTGTAAAGTTTATCCATGATCATTTAATTAAATCAGGTGAAAAACATTACCTTTGTTACCTCTACGTGAGGTAACAGAGGTAAGGAATATATTTTTTATATTTTCGTGGGCGAAAGGAACAACCGAATAAATCAATAAAATCAAGTTTTAAGTTGAGTATGCATAGTTGTCCTTTAGATACATATCTAGCAAGAAAAAATTAGATGAGTCAGAAAATAAAATAAAACGTGAATATTTTTTTATTTTTTGATGATTTATTATTTGAAAAATTTGGCAAGAAATAACGACATTAGTCAACTTGGTTCTACGTTTTTTTTACAATAAACAGAACTTCAGGTGCAAAATTTAGATAAAAATAACAAAGGCTTTAAGAGATATTTCGTAAACAAAAGAAATTACCAAATTTTGTTTCGGCTCTCCTAAAAACCTGCATTGTTGGCTCATTCAATTGTTCCTATTGCCCAAAGATTTTACTACTTAAGTATCGAGTGAAACAGAATGTCTCATCGACAGGTGAAGTATTATACTGACTAGTTTTAAATATAGAATTTTTACATTGATTTAATTCAAATACAAATACTTGACAAAATGAGCTGTTAATATTATAATAATATACTGACAAATTAGTTTAATACTTCAACTGTTGATGAAAGATTTTTTTTCTCTTGAAACTCAAGTAGAAAAATATAAAAAATAAATTTTCAAGTTTTTTGTTTGTAACATTATGAAAATTCATTTTTAATATTTAAAAAAAATGAGGGTAAATAACACCGTTTTATTCCACTATATTTATTTTGAATTGTTAGTACGTTTTCGGGATTTCTCCCATTGTCAATAACAACACATTTACAACTAAATTAAAAATAATTCGAGACAGAATTTATAGGGATTGGGTGGGTGTAATGGTGGTGGGGGTCGGGGGCGGGGTTAGAATGGATAGGAGTGGAGAGGCTGTGGGTGGTATCTGGATGTTAATTATATTTCTATTATTTATTTTAGTATTATTTATTTCTAAAATCTCCAAGATGTCCATTTTTCTTCCTTTATTTTTATATGGGTGCAATATAGTGGAATAAAATAGTGTTGTTTATCCTCATTTTTTTTAAATATAAAAAATAATATCAAACTCACGTAGAGGTAACAAAGTTAATTTTTTTTACCTAATTTAGTTATAAATTAGGTTGATAAATTTCAAGGTTGTTTCACTGCGTTATATTAGCACTACAGCACCCCAAATGGGTACATTAGGTGGCAGCTTCTAAACAATCAAGCCTATTGACGGGGCAGACGTAGGCTTTATGGGAACGTAGCCTTCAGTGAGTGTTTGTTACAGGGATGCTCTCTGAAGCCACCCAATTAGCTGGGCCGTTGTGTAGCTCAGGTGGTTTTTGGGTCAAAGGACTCCTGGAATGCAATGGATGTCAGGGGAGGGAGGGGTGGAATAATCACATTACTTGTTTCGTCAGTGTGGAAGGTCAGGTCGTATTTGGATTTGACGCGAATTATTTAAGCTATTTAAATTTTCACATAGGGCATGGTTAATGATCCGATAGAATAGCACATATATGAATTTAAAAACTTTTATTTTTATTTATTTTTATTCTTTTTTTTTATTAATCTATTTATTTTTTTATTTTTTATTATTTATTATATTATTAAAAATTTGCTTTTTTTGTTCGACTTATTTAATTATTGTGAAAGGTGTTTCGCTTCATGAGGGCACTATCAGCATAACTAATTTACATTTTACCACTTGCATTTATATGAAAACTACTGAATGAAACTGCTAAACAATTTTGATAATTTAGGTATATAAGTAAGTTTTTATATTTTGTACAGATTCTAAGAAACAGATTTTTTCTATATTTTTTCTATATTTTAGATATATTATAGATGTCTCACACATACGAAATTATATTTTTTTATAGGGAAGTAGGTATGGACATCTTTGGGTGTTCATAGGGCTTACGAACTATCGTGCGACTGACTTAAGTGATCACTTTACACAATGTAACGTTCATTTCTACCCATGATTGAATACCACGTCTATCAATTTTTTTGGAAGTTGTATATATTTAAATTTTACAACCTGTTTCGTGTATGTGTTGTAATAATCATTAGCACGACCCGCATCCAAAGTTTTTTCATTCTCCTTAAATAACCACAGATGTCACTTACGAGATATCTATTTTTATGATTGGAATTTATTTATGATTGGAAGTATTTTTCTACTCTAACTACTAAAAAAAGATTTTCGACAAAAAAATTACTTTAAAGAAGTTACGGAAGTTACACGAAGTTTCAGGGACAGACAGACAGACGGAGGGACGGACGGACGGACGGACGGATAGCGAAATTATGATAATTGGGATAAAGAAGATTATATAGATGATGTCTCAGAACTGAATAATTTAGTGTTCTATCCCACTTGAATCGTACGTAAAGCGATGTAAAAATAAATTATTAAGTTATTATTTGTACCATTATCGAAATATCTTAACTAAATTGTTTTTCGAAATTGTTGGCAAAACCTTATTCATTTCTTCATTCATAAATACGCGTGAAAAGACAAGTGTGAAAAGGGAGATTCTTTCCGTATTATAAGGTTTTTTATGAATCTGTGATAATTATTTATCTTTAAAAAAAAGTGATTCAAAATCATTCTCACACGACGTGTTTTGAGAAAAATTTTGGGGCTTAAATTTGATTATTTTGAAAAAGTAGCAATTTAATTATAATGCAAAAGTATGAACGTTAAATTTTCAACGTAGTTTTTATTATTTTATTTGACTTGTATTAAAGAAAATGAACAAAAGCGTGTATTCTATGATTTTCCAACATTCTACAGAATAGGTATGGGTGAGAAATTTTGAAAAAGAAATGCAAACTGTGAAGTCGCTTGTCTCCTTAACTATTGATAATATTAGGTCATTGATGCATGAACATTTTCGACGAATAATTTAGACACAATTCTATGTATAGTACATGTATAGTACTATGAAATAGCTTTGTTACATCCCATGTAATATATTTGGTGGATTGGTTGATGGAGGATTCCCCAATGCGATTGTATTGTGAAAGATTCCCACCCGACCGGGAGAATTCTTCCGTGTTAAGTATTCGATGCACGCGATTGAGGTGTGGATGAATGTTTGTGTGCGGTAAAGCTAGTAATACATTGCAGGATATTACAGGGTGGTTAAGTAATACTCACTGGAAGATGCTGCAATTTATTTGACAATCTTTACTAGGAGAGATGACTAATGTAAATATAATTGTCTGTACAGAACAACGAATGCCGATGGAATGAACAATCGGTGTACTGGAAATAAATTTTTCTCCGGAGTAAAGGTATTTTGTTTCAATAGTGGTTACGGAAAATCATATTCGCTAAGAAAAATGCTTTTAAATTTCATCAGAGATTTTTATATAAAATTCAAATGATACGATTAAACTAAAAACTCAACGTACTTACAAGCGAGTCTTAGATATGCAAAAATTATAATATTATGTAGGAAGATAATTGAATGAAAAAGCTGACAAAACAGATAAAAATGTTCATGTACGGAGCAGAATACGTGCAGAAATATAATCATCAATTGCTCTTCAATTTAATGTTTTAAACTTTACTTTAAAGATATATATCATGTTTTACTATTTCTTTCTCTGATTAAAATTTTTTCAAAACCATTGAAAGGGGGGTAAGGTATTTAATTTTTATTTTTGCATTTAATTTTTATTTTTTTAAATGAGTGTAACATCGCAAAAATGTTGTGTAAAAATTTCAAGTCAATCGGAGCAAAATTGACGAAGTTATGAACATTTGAGCGATGCTAAGACTGATTTTCTATACCTGCTCGGGCATCTGATGGACGTGCTTACCGGATGCGATATTGTATTGGAAGAGTTTTGCCACAAAAAGATGATCTAAAACTTCTTGATGAAAGCTCTTTGCTGTATGGAACTGGCATCGACGACAATGTGTAAGTATGAAATAATTGTCGAGTTTTATTTTGAATTTTATAGCGTGCAAAACTTTAAAGCGTTTTTTTTTAAACTTGTCATTTTTGATGTCCGTGTACGCCATAACTCAAAATTTACTGTACCGATCGTTTTGAAATTTTGCACAGTACTTTTTCACGTAACTCACCACGTAATACCGGGATGTTTTATTAATAATTATTTATTTTACAGTTACAAATTGACCGTTTTTTTTAACGAAAATCGGTGTTTTGGCTTCCAAGTGCTACCAAAAATGGAAAATGAAAAAAAAAAATTTTCACGGCGTTACCTCGAAAAACATCTTCTTGTGCATTTAGATTTTATTGTTTCAGATGATTTTGTTTCGAGTTTTGACGCAAACAATTTTTTTTTGAGGCGCCTCCGGAGATTCACTGCCACTCGCTTAAGTATAAATATTTTGCAATGAAAATTTAAAAAAAAAGTTTTATGTATTATTATATAAAAATTAAGTATCACTAAAAAAAATCTTGAAAGCATGCCTTTTTTAACAGAATTAACATTACCCCTCCCTTAAATCCAAGAAAAAAGAATTTCAAATTATGAAATAAAACACTGAACTTTGTTTTTTTCCACTATTTTATATTTGAGACTTGTTAACGTTTTAAGACGTTGTTTTCGGAAACGTCCGTTTCCTTCTTCAGGTGAATTAAGACTGAGGTATATGGGAATGGTTGTCTGGTGTGTGGGTTGTGGATTGAGTAGAAGTGGAGGGGGTATCTAGGTAGTGGGAGATCGGGAACATTGTAAGAAGGGGTGATGTCAAGGGTTGTCCTTGATTATTGATTACGTTATTTGTTGTGTTTAGATTTTTATGAATTTGAAGTGTTTTTTGGCCGTATGTCTTTTTATGTAGGATGTGTATTTTTGTATTGTTAAATGTGTGGTTATTTTCTATAATATGATTAGCATATTCTGAAAAATTATGATTTGTGAGGCACCTTTTGTGTTCTTTAAATCTTTTTTCTATTGATCTGCCTGTCCGACCTATATATGTCATCTCATAATCCCCACATTCTAGTTTATAAACCCATTTATAATAATGGATTTCACAAAGTTAACGCTGAAACGTTCAATTACTTAAAATGAATTTCGTTTTCGTTACTCTTATATATGAGAACATCATTTTTTCGTTGATAAGTCAATAAATTGTGTATGCTAATTCTGCGATAATTCAAACTGATCTAGAATATGTAATAAAAATGTTATTGTGATACCAGAAACTCAATGGATTCAACCTACGCTTTAGCTTGCTTAGGCATTGAACCGCTTTTGGAATATTTGCATTGCAAATACCCAAGTAACGATATTGGAATCAATTTGAATATAAATAAACGTTTTAATCCTTCTGCTTCCTTGCCTCCTTTATGTTGATCCTCTGCGTGTCAATAACTCAAAACTCTATTGGGAAAATTTCTAAAATGTTCTTAAATTATGTCATAAATTTGAGAAATTTTTATATTGTAACGTACCCTTGTTTTGTAACAAGAAATTTTTTTATTTTATTTTTAATTATCTACCTTTCATCAGCATGTTTTCATTGCGAAGTCCTTTGCTTGTTATACATTATTACTAGTTTATACAGTAGATACATAATAATGTTTTTTATAATAAATTAAATGTATGTTTTTACATTTTGATGACATTAAACTCCATATGAGCAAAAAGCTCGAGTTTATGGGAGGAGAATCAACAAGCCAAAATTAAAATACAAAAGCAGAAACCATATATAAGTATATATATAAGTATATATAAACCATATATATAAGTAGTAATTTTAATTATACAAAAACCATTTGAGACGTATGGGCAATATAAGAATACATCAATGTCCAAAATCAAGGATTTGACTTCTTTCTTAAACTGTAGGTATTTTGAAATGTGTCTTTATTGAATTTTGTTTTGCGACAGCAATGTATTGTACCATTTAATTCCCAAGTATGTATAGTGATTTTGTGCGATATACTTTAGTTATTTAATTTTATATAAATCTCTTAAAATATATTCTTCATATAAAGCACAATAATTTCATCATGTTACAAATGAACAATTGTGGGGTATAAAAGGCAGCAGTAAAAAATGTTTTGAATGCAGTCACCAAGGATTTCTGTCTATCCTTAGAATATGCGTTTATCTCTTTCAAAATCATGTTTCCTTTAAGTTTATAGTTTGTTTCCTATAAAATCTCGAATTCAGTACATTATCAATTAGTGATCCTCGATGAGTGCATTCACAATTATAGAAGTTTGTCTACAAATTCAAAAATATTTATATAATCATCATCATCACTCTTGGTTCTACAACTCCTGGTGTGCTTTGGCCTCCTCTAAAGTCTTTCTGCACTCATCTCGGTTTTGTGCCAGTTCTCTCCAGTTCAGAAGTTCCAAGGCAGAAAAGGCTTGAAGGCCGTTGTCGCTCCATCTTACATTATTTTGGCTTTCTTCTATAGGTCTTGAGTTCAGCAGGGACTTGGGTGCTTGATACTCGGTCATTCTCTACGCATGATCTAGCCTCCAAAGTCTCGTATGATACTTTTATATAATACTTATAAAATACTTTTATAAATAATATTAAAATATATATTATCAATTGCAAAAAAAGTATCACAACGCTAAGTTAATACACAAATACTTTTTTTAATTAAAAATTATATACTTATTTATGTAACAAAACATTAAATTCTAACAATTTTCAAAATTGTTTTCCCCATTGAAATGAAATGAATGTTAAAAAATACAAACTTTTTTAATTCTAATTATAATTATTCACAGATATGTATATGGTAGGTAATACATTATGAGACTCATAATTATAAAAAACTATGCAAAAATAGGTATAGTTGTGTTGACAATTTTTAAAAATTATTTTAATAATCCGACACAAGCTCCCAGAATCAATAAGAATTTGGATTAAAATATGATAATATATGATAAAATATGAGATAAAATATCACAAAATAAAGGAAGGAATGCAGATAGTAAGCGGGAATGAAAGTGAGAAATTTATACTAAAAAATTATACTATACACATGAAATTCGACTTATCCCCTAAAGAGGATGATGGTCAAAGTCATGAATCGGCAAAATACAAGGTAACACGCGGGTGTTCAAAGCTAAAAGGAAATTTTACCCGGTGGTGACAAGAATGCTCACCAGTCGAGTTGTTGAACATGAACTGGCTTGACAGTGTGTAGGACAAAGGAGGAAGGGAGGGCTGGTGACGGTGGTGGTGAAATGCCGACGTTATCCGAAGCGTCATGTAGTGGATACCTAACAATTACTATTATTTTTAATTATTATTATAAAAGTCGTTATTATTATCATAGGTATAATTATTACAAGGAGCAGAAAAAGCGTATATTAGTGCAAGATATGGACAGTTTGATAATAAGTGCGTGAAATATTCGAAATATTGACTACCAAAATTAAGAACAGTACTACAATTTTACTCGTGTCCAGGACCTTCTTTGGTAATTAATTAAACTAAATTATTTTCCAGTCTTTTCATTCACCTTGTAACGATATTGGCCTATTCAAATAGACATTGCTGAAAAATTATACGAAAATATCTATCTGCTAAAGTTTATAATAAAGAGAAGCTTCACAAACCGTTAAATACTCTATAATTAAATATTTGCCGGATAAATAAGTACGGACGAGCTTTATTATTTTTACACGCGGGCGTGTAAAGCAGGCTTTATGTTATTTTGTTTAACGAGATGTCCAATCACAGACGCGGGCGTTAGCACCGAATCTGACCAATGAAACGCGTCTTGAGAGTTAGACTTGGACCTTTACACGTTGGTTGGAGTCAAAAATGGCGAGAAATATAGACTATATAAGCCATACAAATTCGAGGATCGCTCTTCTTTCTTCAGCATCAACGTTGGCCGGAGGCTCTTGTGGAGAGAGGACGGAAATACCATCAGAGAGTCGCAGAGGCAGCAACACTCGAAGATACAGCTAAGCATTTTCAATATTATTTATTTCTATTGCCTTTTTCGTGTATTCAATTTAGAACTTTCTGGATCGTAACAATTATTGATATATGTTGTGGATTGTTTTGTTACGTATTTTGGGCCTAGTGATAATTATTACTATACGCGCTTCGGATTTAATGTACAAGAAATCGTAATGTGGCGACTGTGAATTATTGCATAACGCTTATGAAATATATAATTCTGTCGCTGTTCATATGAAAAATCATTTAAATTCGATATTCATATATTACCAAAGATATAAAGGCTTTAAAATGGAATACTTTACTGACGAAGGGTGTTTCGTGGTTCGTGGGTTTTAAAATTCAGTATAATTATGTATATTCAATGTCGCGAGGTTCGGAATGTGCGAGAGGTTCTTCGGGGCGGATGTAATCTTATGCTAAAGAACGCTTTGTTATCTATACTGGCGATTGAATACACGGATTTCTATATGATTTGTATTGTCTGGAAATAATTGGGATCGGAGTAATTATGTGTAATTAATATCACGATTGCTAGTGTGATATTGGTTCAAATCGAACGAGGATTTCTTCCTGTTATTACCGCCACCTAGCGGGAATCAAGAAAGGGTTTGAGCCTTCGCTAAGGATTGGTCTATAGTAAGCGGCAGTACGTGGCGCGTTTCATTTGAGTGTAATAAGTTTGATTTAAAATTACTTTATATCTTGAATTACAAAGGAAATTTAAGTTCATTTTTTCTTATAAAACCGGCCCATATATGAAATTGTCAATTATATTTTAGAAATATACGTTACTGACACCTGATGGAAGATTTAGGAAACATTTTGAGTCTCCGCTAACGAGAATAGCAATAGGGGGCGCAATATATATATTCTCTTAGTAACGAATAATTAAAATTGGACTTCTTTGGTTTTTATATATTCCTTTGTTTCGCCCCATTGCAACGCTAATTGAAATTGTTTTATCTTCATTAATATATATATCATGTTATATTATACGTTGATACGGCATATTTATAGACGGAGTAAACATAAACATCAGCTTATTTGACTACAGAGAGGAAGAGTTTGTTCACAAAGGGCATTAGATATTATCAATTTCGTATGCGATCCCAAGATGTTAGAAATATTTTAGTTAATATAATTTCTTTGAATATTTGCTGCGGAATAATATTTTATAAGAAGTTCATAACTACTTGTCAACGGACGATCTTATAAACATAGTGTATATTGCACAATATATTGAAATCAAAAATCTACGTATTTCCTAGGTGGCGGAACTCAAACATACCTGTAATTATAATTACCTTTCGATATATTGCTACGCCTTTTAATCGGTTAACCCAGCTTGGGCGAAGTGGGAAGATTAGGTCCCACACGTCAGGGCTAATAATGGGCTTCTTTTGCTTTTATTGTTTTCTGTATTCGTTATTATTTATTAGGTGGAAACGTGAGAAGATGTTTTATTTTATTCATTCAATAAACATAATAGTCACATTGTTTTATTCATTCAATATTAGATATTTGAAATGTTTCTACAACATTTTCCATTATTGTGGGCAGTTCGCGGTTTGATCAGGGGTAGTTAACCTTCGGTCTTCCGTAACCGTGATAGTTTTCATATGACATTGTTTTATTCATTCAATATTAGATATTTGAAATGTTTTCTACAACATTTTCCATTATTGTGGGCAGTTCGCGGTCTGTTCAGGGGTAGTTGACCTTCGGTCTTCCGTGATCACGTTGTTTACTAATATGACAAATTGTTTTGTTTTGTTCGTTTAATATAAGTAATATCGTATTTTTATGAGTTGCCGTAATTGTTTGTCTATATGATTTTATTATTGAGAGTGATGCAACGAATACTATCGTCACGAATACGAATATCACGCCTACTATTCGGTGAATACGAATGCGAATATTTCCACCAAGGTGGGGGAACTCGAACATACTTGTAAATATAATAACCTTGATGCAACGAATACTCCTTCCACGAATACGAATATCAGGACTACTATTCGGTGAATACGAATGCGAATATTTCCACCAAGGTGGGGGAACTTGAACATACTTGTAAATATAATAACCTTGATGCAACGAATACTACCTTCATGAATGCGAATATCAGGCCTACTATTCGGTGAATGCGAATGCGAATATTTCCACCAATGTGGGGGAGAACGCAAGCATATTTGTAATTATATCGTTTGTGTCTGCATGTGATAGTGATATCACTATACGGCGTAGATGAACTAGTTTTAAGGGGTTTATGTCCTGTATGTGTTTGGCGTAGTGGGAATAGTCTTCTCGTTTCTAGGATTCTATACTGGTTTACAGGTGCTGATATTGAAATATATATACAAGGAAAACACTATTTTGGGAACCATTAACTGGATGGAAGATATTGAAGCACACATACACACAAGGAGGACGTTATGTTAAATACATGACTGGAAAGTTGTTATTGGAAAACACAGGCGTCCAGTCGGCGGGACGCAAGCATATTTGTAATTATATTGGTCATGTCTGCATGTGATATCATTGTACGGCGTAGATGAACTAGTTTTAAGGGGTTTATGTCCTGTATGTGCTTGGCGTAGAGGGAATAGTTTTCTTGTTTCTAGGATCTAATACAGTTTTACAGGTGCTGATATTGAAATATATATATATATACAAGGAAAACACTATTTTGGGAATCACTAACTGGATGACAGATATTGCAGCACACATACACACAAGGAGGACGTTATGTTAAATACATGACTGGAAAGTTGTTATTGGAATACACAGGCGCCACTAGAAGATATGGGCAGTTTGCAGAGAACTTCAACTTCTGTCAGTTAAGGACCTTTTACTATTACTATTCTTTCGCCTTTTTGCATAACCGTGGATGAACTAGATTGAAGGGGTTTATGTTCTGTATGTGCTCGGCGTAGAGGGAATAGTTTTCTTGTTTCTAGGATCTAATACAGTTTTACAGGCGCTGATATTAAAATATATATACAAGGGAAATGAAGGGCTACACAGGCGCTAGTAATTGCTCAATTTTGGAGAGTTATATTACTTCGGATCAGGATGCCATGTCAGAAGCAGACCAACTACAGAACTAAGATAAGAACCTTTGATATTATTTATTCCTGATGTTTCCTTATGTGTATCAAATGGAATGTTCATGCTATATAATTTGTCATTGTCTCCTGGTCACGGCACCACTATAACGTATCCACCTGAGGACCTAAGCTAAATACCTAACTATAAAGTTTAATAATATAAGTTTTACGAAAAGCCCAAAGCTTGAGACTTTAAGCTACCGAATTGAGCTTTATTACGGCTTTTGGGACTTTTAAGCACACACTTTATGCTTTAAGCTACTAGATGAAAACTTAAGTCGAACTTAGAACTTCGGACGTATATTTACATGAAAGCTAATATTTTCTTTTTTTTTTTTTTTAAGAATTTATATTTTCAAAATTGGCCAGTCGTGATCTATCTAGTGGTTAGGAAAATTCCCCCTCCGTTGTGTCCGTAGCTATCCAAAATTCTTTTGATATGTGGTGAGATTCGTATTCTTATTAACGCGACTAGACTAATATAGATCGAATTCTTACCTAACTATGGAAATAACAAACGCACGTAACTAATCCGTACTCGTCCTTCTAGAAACCGCTCTAGAACTCTACAGTTTCGCCTATATGAGAGATAGCCGATATCGTCCACGTCCGGAGTTGGCCTAAAAGCCAATTATATGCGGCGTAGCCTAGGAATAAACGCTAGTAGCAAAACTCCCTTACATTGAACCGCCATAACTATAATACCATCGGGGTTAAAATACTGTAATATAAAACAATACAATCGTTGCCAAGTTAACGGCATACGCTAAAGATTCCGCCCGCATTGATTATCAACATCTCATAATAGCAGCTTAGAACAGTGTCAGCACAACCACATGCGGCACCCATTTATGACAGATTTACAAGATATAATAGCATACGTTATATTCAAAACACAAGTAAGAAACCTACCGATAGCGCGTCTCACGTTGTCCAATCTGCTCAATCTGTTCATAGTACATAGTAGGGGAAGACAAACATATATATATTCACAACAACTAGGCGCAACAGAGGCTCAGGGCAAGCTTTGTCTGACATTATCGCAGCCCGAGATTCTAAGGGAATGGAAGATACAGATTTGTAAGTGAAATTTAAGAAGTGTCTAACCACTTCTGTTCAAACGTGGATTCTAGATGCCCCCCCCCCCCCTGTAGGGGGGAGGGGGATGCGGCCCCAGAGCATCGCCGCATCCGGTGGTTAACTCCTGTTTAGACATAACCTCCCACACTAAGCTGCAGACCAAGATCAAGCCGAGACTCTATTGCTCCTGCTGGAATCCCCCGAAGTCCTCGCTTCCCGGCGACAAACATATCAGGAAGAAATCCCGCGTCTGATATTAAGGTTTGTATATTATCCCGCGGGGCAGTCAAATTGACTGGTGTATTATGATGAGGATCCCACGTTGCGGCTACATGAGCCGGATTATTATGATGTTTACTGCTGATTAAAGGGCTGAATGAACTAACTGGGTGACTGGAAAAGACTCTCCCTTGAGCGCGTCAGTCAGAGCCATGTTAGCATCGCCAAATATAGTTGATGTGATTGATCCCACGGTGTAGTCTTATTGACTAGAGATATTAAATGATGGTAAAACAGCATGATTATTACAGTTGATTGTGTAGTTCCTGATATGTTTCTCGCTGGCCGGGAAGAGAGAACCCCGAAGGTCTCTGTATACAGCAAGTTAGAAAAGGTGGTGACTGATGAGAATGATGGTGTTAGTAATGCCATCGCGCGCCTGAATGCGGTCCCGATCATAAAAATTGATTGTTAAACTGCTAACAGATCTCGTTCATTAAAGCGGCCCCGAGCATAAGTATTGACTGTCGAACTGCTACCTGCATCTTATAATTTCTCGTTCATGAGGAACGTCCTATCTCGTCCTTGAGTACGGAGTTATTACATTCACATACATTCATAACCAGAGCCCGAGCTCGTCGAGCCAAGGGGAGTGAAAGAACGTAGGGGCTTCTTCCCTCCGGCTGTGTTTGAGGCACGACGCTCTGGTCCGATTCGAAATGCTTCACCTTTGCTTGACTGAACACATTTTAACTGTGTGGAGGCTTTGCGCAATTCTACTTAGACCCACCCAGAGTGTCCCCGCAGTCCCGTTCATCCCCTGGATCCGAGAACACGCACCCCGTCATTTGATCCCAGTTACATACAACTATCTGTATCGCGAGTGTATCTCTTTCTTCAATCCCCTTCATTTGCTTCTCATAGTTGCTCGTCCATGCGGAACGCCCTGTCTCGTACGTTGATGAGGTCCCGAACGAAGGTTTTGATTGAGGTACGGCTACCTGAGTCTTTTAGCTGACATTCATGAACATTCATATCCGGAATTCGAGCTCGTCGGGCCAAGGGGAGTGAAAGAACGTAGGGGCTTCTTCCCTCCGGCTGTGTTTGAGGCACGACGCTCTGGTCCGATTCGAAATGCTTCACCTTTGCTTGACTGAACACATTTTAACTGTGTGGAGGCTTTGCGCAATTCTACTTAGACCCACCCAGAGTGAAGGGGATTGAAGAAAGAGATACACTCGCGATACAGATAGTTGTATGTAACTGGGATCAAATGACGGGGTGCGTGTTCTCGATCCAGGGGATGAACGGGACTGCGGGGACACTCTGGGTGGGTCTAAGTAGAATTGCGCAAAGCCTCCACATAAAATGTGTTCAGTCAAGCAAAGGTGAAGCATTTCGAATCGGACCAGAGCGTCGTGCCTCAAACACAGCCGGAGGGAAGAAGCCCCTACGTTCTTTCACTCCCCTTGGCTCGACGAGCTCGGGCTCTGGTTATGAATGTATGTGAATGTAATAACTCCGTACTCAAGGACGAGATAGGACGTTCCTCATGAACGAGAAATTATAAGATGCAGGTAGCAGTTCGGCAGTCAATACTTATGCTCGGGGCCGCTTTAATGAACGAGATCTGTTAGCAGTTTAACAATCAATTTTTATGATCGGGACCGCATTCAGGCGCGCGATGGCATTACTAACACCATCATTCTCATCAGTCACCACCTTTTCTAACTTGCTGTATACAGAGACCTTCGGGGTTCTCTCTTCCCGGCCAGCGAGAAACATATCAGGAACTACACAATCAACTGTAATAATCATGCTGTTTTACCATCATTTAATATCTCTAGTCAATAAGACTACACCGTGGGATCAATCACATCAACTATATTTGGCGATGCTAACATGGCTCTGACTGACGCGCTCAAGGGAGAGTCTTTTCCAGTCACCCAGTTAGTTCATTCAGCCCTTTAATCAGCAGTAAACATCATAATAATCCGGCTCATGTAGCCGCAACGTGGGATCCTCATCATATACACCAGTCAATTTGACTGCCCCGCGGGATAATATACAAACCTTAATATCAGACGCGGGATTTCTTCCTGATATGTTTGTCGCCGGGAAGCGAGGACTTCGGGGGATTCCAGCAGGAGCAATAGAGTCTCGGCTTGATCTTGGTCTGCAGCTTAGTGTGGGAGGTTATGTCTAAACAGGAGTTAACCACCGGATGCGGCGATGCTCTGGGGCCGCATCCCCCTCCCCCCTACAGGGGGGGGGGGGCATCTAGAATCCACGTTTGAACAGAAGTGGTTAGACACTTCTTAAATTTCACTTACAAATCTGTATCTTCCATTTCCTTAGAATCTCGGGCTGCGATAATGTCAGACAAAGCTTGCCCTGAGCCTCTGTTGCGCCTAGTTGTTGTGAATATATATATGTTTGTCTTCCCCTACTATGTACTATGAACAGATTGAGCAGATTGGACAACGTGAGACGCGCTATCGGTAGGTTTCTTACTTGTGTTTTGAATATAACGTATGCTATTATATCTTGTAAATCTGTCATAAATGGGTGCCGCATGTGGTTGTGCTGACACTGTTCTAAGCTGCTATTATGAGATGTTGATAATCAATGCGGGCGGAATCTTTAGCGTATGCCGTTAACTTGGCAACGATTGTATTGTTTTATATTACAGTATTTTAACCCCGATGGTATTATAGTTATGGCGGTTCAATGTAAGGGAGTTTTGCTACTAGCGTTTATTCCTAGGCTACGCCGCATATAATTGGCTTTTAGGCCAACTCCGGACGTGGACGATATCGGCTATCTCTCATATAGGCGAAACTGTAGAATTCTAGAGCGGTTTCTAGAAGGACGAGTACGGATTAGTTACGTGCGTTTGTTATTTCCATAGTTAGGTAAGAATTCGATCTATTTTAGTCTAGTCGCGTTAGTAAGAATACGATTCTCACCACATATCAAAAGAATTTTGGATAGCTACGGACAGAACGGAGGGGGAATTTTCCTAACCACTAGATAGATCACGACTGGCCAATTTTGAAAATATAAATTCTTAACAAAAAAAAAAAAGAAAATATTAGCTTTCATGTAAATACGTCCGAAGTTCTAAGTTCGACTTAAGTTTTCATCTAGTAGCTTAAAGCATAAAGTGTGTGCTTAAAAGTCCCAAAAGCCGTAATAAAGCTCAATTCGGTAGCTTAAAGTCTCAAGCTTTGGGCTTTTCGTAAAACTTATATTATTAAACTTTATAGTTAGGTATTTAGCTTAGGTCCTCAGGTGGATACGTTATAACCTCCTTTAATCAAGTTCCGTGACAATATTGTTATTTGAAAAATAACTTTATCTTTTCAAGAAATAACCATTGACCATAACTTCGAATATTTAAAAATTTAAGTATCAATTATTTAATCATCGCAATGCTTCATCCCAAACAAGAGATAGAGTAATAATCCTTTCTCCCAGATAAAATTTTACTGGATTGATTTAATGAAGATCTTTTCTGCTACCCTTGCGAAAAGTGGATGAACAGAGAATCTTTCGTTGAAAACAATAAAAAATCGCATTAAAGTAAGGATTTTTCAGAGAAATTTACCTGTGGAAACATGGTACGGGTATCCCGCACCATGAATTTCAATCGGAAACTTAAACTTTGCCGAAAAACACTTTTACAGCACCGTCAACTTTATGGCTCATTATTTACTTATCTAACAATATTTTACTCCTGTTTAAAAGTAAGCTCTTTTTTAGAAAATATTATTTTAATAAAAAAATTTAAATAATGGAATGGGTAAAAAAATCGAATATTTCTGATTAAAAATACTTGCATGTAAATCATCTGCATTGTATATAAAACCACCTATACGCCATAAAACCATTCGACCGTTACAACACAATCTAATGTACTCCACTCCTAGTATGCACTCCGAGAAAACATCTGATTCTTTCTGTCAGACTTACCAATTTTGTATTATATTAAATAAAACATATTATTATCGTGAATTTGCAATTTCAGAACTAAGTTCTATGAATTATTAAAAGAAAATTAACTAATCAATTAGAAAAGACATACAGAAAAATTAAATTAACGAAAAAATATTTTAACTGCTACCGGGATTCGAACCAACAGACCTTCATCCTATCCGAGGATGGCGCGTTATCCAATTTTAACATAAAGAATATAAAAAGAATGCCTTCAATGAGATAAAAACAAACTATATACAAAGTTAGTTTTTAAAAATAAATAATTATATCCAATCCCAAAGTAAACGCTAAAAACATTAAAAATACAACAATTGACTTACATTTTTTATTTTTTTTGTTATTATTCTTTAATAGATAAATACAAATGATACAACTAATATATATTAATAATCAAATGATTATATATGTTATACCTCACCAAAGAGAATCAAGGTTCTTGTGTGTTGTGAGGGATAATCACTGATAAAGGACAAATTTATATCAATTAAATAAAAATTATGAATAACAGAAGAATTCCTATGTTAGATTTTTTAATAGGTAAGTAGTGTAATATATTGATAGTATAATCAAAGTTAACATTCAATGTGAATTATGGTCATATAAAATATGTGGCATATTCTTGAAGTGAGACTTCAACATGTAGAGATACTTGAATATATTGTAAACATCAATAGTTTTTGATTCTGTGAGTAAATTAGTAATGTTGAGTATACCTCTATATAGATATCCATTTTGTAAATATGTGGTACTAAATTTAGTAGTTTTTATATTATTTTCATAACTCCTCGAGTGATAGATACGTTTGTAAAATATTATTTTTATTTGAAAAAAATATTGATTGTATTATTTGTACATATCTGCTTCATTTATTTAATTAATTACACCAACATATCTTAGAAAAACCTTTCCATCGTCAGTGTGTTGTATAACTGTCAAAATATCAGAATGAAATGTCTTTTATTTAATTTTTTACAAATGACAATCTACCTACAATGTTGCTGAATCAATTGAAAAAAAAAGTTTTATTTTATTTAAATATTTGTAATTTCCAATATTTATTATAAATTATTTTATCAATTGAATTAACTTTACACTTGCAAAATAATATGTCTCTTCTGAATCTTTGGGGTTTCTTTAAAATTATTTTAGTAATTATTAGTCTTTGGATTATTAATTATAAATTTATTTTCAGTTATTCGTATTATAATTTACCAATTACAGATTTATTCGATTACGGTATGTAAAACCGTGGGGTGGCTACACCGACGAAAAGGAAAAAAAAATTTAAACGAATAAAGGAAAGCTCGTTAATTTTTGTAATTTCCTCATCGAGAATATGATCTTATATTCCCAAAAATGAAATGTAACTTTTATTATAATTTCCCTTAGTAAATCTCAAATTACTTATTGAGAGCTGTTACTGCGAACGGCACATTGTTCCATATTGGATAATAACGTGAAACATGAGCTCATGAAAAATGGAATAATTATAACAAGGCACAAATATTTAATAAGCATAATATTATGTGTTGACTAAAGCAATATGATTAAAAAATAGCCTCTGGGTGAAAGCCGTAACATGTTTAATGTACGGAAATTGCAAAAAATCATTTTGGAGTACAAAATAGAATATACTTGAAAAAAATGTAAGATAATTTTTAAAATATTTTACATTATTAGTTTGACTTCTTAAAATTATTTAGCATATCTATTTATTTTAGAACTTGTTAGAATTTAAGAATAAAAACCAACAAAGATATTCGGAAAAAAAATGTAAGAAAATAATCGTGTAATTAAGATGAATCATAGAAGTCTCACAGAGATGAAGCTATTTATATGTGAAACGTGTATGGAAGTCTCTTATACGATAACCCAGGTGTGACCCACAATGAAACGTTCACCAATTTCATTAATTAATTAATTGTATAATAATCTCGCAGTGGACAAATTCAGTAATTGTGTTCTTGGAAGAAAGATATGTAATATTGTTTAAGTAATCATGTGGTTCTTCAACACGATAAGTAATAAAATAAACTGATCAGAAAATACGTGTTATATTAGTTTTAAATAAAACGTTATACCAAATGATAATTCACGTAATAACTAAAACATTTGCTTGAAACCAATCAATGTAATCTTATGTTTTACTTCCTCCATCCAATATAGTTTTTAGTCACTTGCGTTTTAAGCACTACAGCATTCATGACTTACTTGATAATTTAATAATTAAAATACAAGTATTATGTATGTTTTTTTCCGCAATTCAGATAATGTTATGCTATAATATACTTAAGTAATGGTGAGGTGCGAATGCCTCTACTTTGCGTATCCCCTAAAGAGTAACATATATGAAAAATTTGTTTCGAATAGTATTCCACCTAATACACATTTACATTGGCAAGAGTAAAAAAGGGAAGCTATTGTTTTATCAGGGACCATTAAAGTTTCTTTGAAAAAATAGTTTTGATTTTTATGAAATCCATATACGATAAATTAGATAGAATAGGAATTCGATAAATATAATATTTAAATTCCCTTTAATGTTTGAAATCTTATTTCTATAAAACTCAATGTCTGTCTTTCTGTTCTCTATACAAATCTACACCATTTGTGCTATTGCGACTTAAATTTTGCTCACTTATGCTTTAGGACCCGTCGGGTAATAAAAAAGACATATCCTTTCTCCTCTTTTACCCCTTCCTCTCCCATTAATACATTTTCAATGCAAATCTGTACCGTTCGAACGATGGGACTCAAAATATGGAAATTTATTCTTTAGGACTGGACGCGTTACATAAGCTACATTCATCCCCCCCTCTTTTACCCCTTCCTCTACATCTGATATATTTTTCATATATATAGGTACCGTTCGACCGATCGGACTCAAAATTTGCATACATATTCCCAACGAAAGAATAGGTCATATTTCTTCCCTAGACATTCTATCCATCCCAGACTTGATTTTATGGAAACATTTTAATGAGGGCAGATCCACCGCTTACCCAGGACCGTTTTATAAGCAAAAACTCCTATATCGGTCCTACTCACCAGCCGCCAGGTTGGCATTTGGCAGCAGAATTGGGCCGCACGGCTGCCATCCAAAATTTTGCCCTCATTGTCCCATTAGTTCACTTCTTTATTATTTGAGTTCTTATTTTTGTGCTGTCTGTTTAACACAAAAGGGAATTTTCTTTTCCTATACCCTCAAATGTTTGCTCCTTACATTCTGTGCCTTTATACTGTTATTATACACTTAGTGTTTTGTATATGCTTATAGATTGTGTTAATGTATTGAAATATTTTGGTGGTTTATGTATATATTTTTTTTATGGAAACATTGTATTAATTAGAGACTGCAAAATAATGAAACCTTTGTTTCTCTCCACAAATTTATTTTTAACATGTTTCTTAACCCTTGCAACGCCGGGTACGAACAGCTAGTAAAATACAAGCCACAGTGACAGTTATAATATTTTATCACTTTATTAGGAAACCTTTTAACTGCCGCGCCGCGGAGTGCCACGGAGTGCCAATTAAGCGCCAAATGAAAGGCTGGCGAAGAAAAGCCTTCTCCGCTTTCCCCGGCACATGTTTCATCCAATAACGCGCGGATAAAACCGGAAAAGGCCCAACAAAGGAAGAATGAAGAATTAATTGTCCAGAAACGGTTTTTCCTCAGAGCCTTGACAACTTCCTTCAGAAAATGTGAAAAGCGGGAGCGGGCGCGCCGCGCGGTGACACTTGACAGATGTGTTATTGGGACGGGGAGGCTTTGAATAACTTTCTCTGTGACATATTTATATGAAAAATGGCTCGGATGACAACACTCCAGCGAGGCGTGCGTGTCACGTCCTCCTCACGGCGCCGGGATCAGGAATCTGTCCCAATGGAGTGATCAATGTCATCATTTTTTCAAGTGAAATTTATACAAAAATATTCATCGTTAGCGCAATATTCATGCGTACGGAAAGGTACAAGTATACTGGGTTACACGGTAAGTAAAGATATATTATAATTTATTACATAATTTATAAATATATAGTGAAATTTATACAAAATATTCATCGTTGGCGCAATATTCGTGCGTACGGAAATGTAGAAGTATACCGAGTTACATGGTGAGTAAAGATATATTATAATTTATTATATAATTTATAAATATATAGTGAAATTTATACAAAAATATTCATCGTTAATACAATATCATGCGTACGGCAAGAGTAGTGTACTCTGTTACATGGTAGGTAAAGATATTGTCACGTGTCGTGACCGCAGGAGGAATTAATGAAAACGCTGGAATGCAATAGCAGATTTATTGAAGACCGATTAATTAATTAAACAAACGTACAAAGTCTCTTAACACTATTAAATGTAACGCTTATATTGATTTAAACTGTTTCGTAAATGTATCACTCGTAAATAGACACTTTATATTCGCTTTAACACTTAATTCACTATTCATCAGAATATTCCATCAATTTCCGCACTTATTACTATTCGCTTCAGTTTATCTCGCTAAGTAAGAACTTTCTAGAATTGCTGTCGAATTTCCGCTTCCTTTGCAACACTGCCGTTACCGCTCGCTCGGCCGTACTGACCGCCGCCCGCGGCTACCTTTGCTTCTGTTATCACCTGTCAACCGCGTTCGGAAAACAACTCACATCCTACTCCCGTGCGTCGTATTTATATGGCTACTGCAGTTATCCAGACATTTCCAGTGTTAACTAGCAAGTACTCGTACTTTCCAGATTTTTCTGGAAAGTTGCAGACGTCACTTGAAAGTCTCAGGTGATTCCAGATCCTTCCGTAGTATTGTGCCAACTTCCAACAACTGTCACTTTGACGTGATTCTTTTTTCAATATGTTATAAATTATTTATTTAAAAATTTTGATTGATTTTAACGCAGATTGGTCACAACAGTTGTGCAATACAGATTGCATGATATTAGGTAATTAGTAAGAGATCTAGGCCTTCAGAAGAAAGTTGTACAAATTTTGGGATAAAGACTTCATGTCAAACATCCTTTGGAATCAAAATAATAACTTTTTATTTTGATTTAGAAATTGTGAAGAAGATTTCATATCTTTCTTTTCCCAAGAATATCTTTAATATCTAATTAAGTCTGTCTGTCTATCTGTCTGTCCCCGTAACTTTGTGTAACTTCCGTAACTTTTTTATGGTAAAATTATTTTTACGCAAATTTTTTTTTTTCTGGAAATTTTATCAGAAACAAAAATATGAAATTATCTAATTTTGTAAACAAGTGCGTACGGAATATAATTGCAATGATTATGGTTTGTTGCGCGCATTCATTTTATTTCAAAATCCGTCATTAATTTTCTCGTAAAAACAGTACAGAGATGAGCAAAAAGCATGCTTTCATCATTAGAATAGAATCTCTAATATTTTTTGTATGTACAGAAGAGAATGGTATAGTAATACCTACTTAACATTACTCCTTCATTTCATCTTAATTGCTAGAGAAAAGCTTCTTGTATAAACACGTCTTCTAAGAAGTTTCTTCTTCTCCATCTGCCTTTTAATAAACCTTTATGATCTGTTCTTTAGAAGATAGCGCCTCCTGTGAACTAGATTCTCAGGTATCGTTCCATCTCTTGGGTCTATCCAACTAGGTGATATTTACTTCAAAAAAGTACATAAAACACAAATATACAACAAATAAACACAATATAATATAATTTTAGATGCCTGATTTAAATTTACAATAATAATAAAATCAACGCTGCGCCCAATATTACAGCAACGCTCAGAAATTGAGATGTATTTCGTAATATTTGAGTCATTATTATACTCGAAGCTTTTAACGCCTTATTTCTCGGCCCTAACTCCCAGCCCTTGACTCGCAAAGCCTCCTTCCTGCAGAGCACTTCCGCGGGAAGCTTTCGGCGCTAAGGCTCCATTGTCTTTTGTACACTTGAAAATTTCACGATAACTTCATCCCCGTCGTGGTGTTGAGGGAAAATATGGAAAGTTTCAAATCCCCAGGCGGTGGAGATAGTCGGAATTTTTGCTGCGGCCGGCGACAAAGCTGCAGGAGGCTTAGTTATTATTTAAAATATGTTTCATCTATTTGGACATTTTCGAAATGTTTTGCCAAGGAACAGATAACTTTTATTTCGAAATTGTCGCGTAACATTTGCAACTCTGGTTTTCTGGAATATTCAAGCATAAAATTATTATTTTGACGCAGTTTGTAAGCCTTCAGTGCGCCGTGATAGAATACACATATTATTGCCTACTAGTTGTGCCAGCGCGGCTTCGCACACGTAGATTTTTAGAACACTGTTTGGATCGTCATAGAACTTTCGCGAACCTTCTTCTAGAACTTTCTCCTTCCAGAACTTCTAAGAAATTCGAATGTACAGGAACTTTCTAAACACACTGACACATTCCGCCACTCAGTTTAGAACCTTATAGAACTTTCGGGAATTTTCTAGAACCTTCTCCTTCCAGAACTTTCTAGAGCAGGTTTTTCCGGAACCTTCTTGACTCACCGACAGAGTCAGCGCGCCTATTTTAAAACAATCTGAAGCATTTGCGGCCTTCCCATAACAAAACAATGTACTAGAATGCACATTTTCGTCACCCACTCTCACCTACGCTCAGCCATTCCCACTAAACTCGCACATTCTCAAAGGGACACCATAACATGGTTGTGGAGAAAACATGGCGGATAGGGAAACACGCTTTTTATATATATATATATAAATATATATATTGATTTTTAAGAATTATAAAAAATTTACAAATCCGATCTCTCTTCATTTAATTTATGTCAGAAACATATTAATAATCTTATGCTTACTATTTTTTTCTGTACAATGTATTATCTTTTTTGTCTTAAATTGTAAGATTGTATTTTTATCGTGGTTAATATTCAACATATCATTACTATATCTGATATAAGTAATTTTTTCGGAGGGATTTGCTGCACATGATAGGTTTTCTTGAAGCCAATATTTTTTTATGCTAACAAATGATAATTTTATATTGTGCTCGACATGGTTATGTATGAGTTGAAAAAAGTAAAAATAGCAACAAATGTTCGAATAATGCGTATTTGTAATTCTTAATAGCGTTGTTCGAGGTACTGCTTTCAGTAAAATTTTTACAAAAAAAATTATTGCCACATAAAGATATATTGCAAACAACTAGAATATGTTTGCTCACAAACTCCTAATTATCAAAAGGAAGTAAAAAATATCGTATTCGTTATACTACGTCTTTGCAACCACCATTTTTTAATCTGATATGCTTGTGTGAGAAATTTTTATTAATTTTAGGAAAATTTATTTCAGGTCAGACAAAATTTAAAAATCTTTCACGACTTTCCGTAACCATTTATGAAAACACAAATGTATCATGCATTTTACTCATGAATTTGAAAAATGTTATATTTGTTCCATTAGAAATTTTTATTTTGTATCAATATCAAACATAATAATTTCGTCCGTCTGTCTGCGTGTCTGTAGGTCCGTAACTTCGTGTAACATCCATAATTTCGTCCGTAATTCGCCGCTACGAAAACAAATTAAACGGCCGGAAATGGGGCTTGAACCCGGGCCAGCAAGCCCGAACCAGCCGCCTAACGCATGTTGCTACCACCACCTCTCCGCGGAACGCCAAAAATATACTATAAATATATACTAGGGCTAAGCTAAGACGCAAACCAATGTTTCATCATTTTTGACGGGTTACAGCTAGTATATAACTAACATACAAACCTTTCGTTATATAAAGCGTACTTAATTATTTTTTTTTGCAATTACTACGTATTATAAAGAGATTACATTATTTTTGTAGAGTTTTCTGGGCTTCTCTACCTGTTCTGTGTGCCCCGACCTCTCTGGCCAACTTTTCAGGTCCCCTTGCAGAATCCATCATCGGTGTAAGATCGAGAATGTATAAAAAAATAGCCCATAAAACTTTCATAAAATTCCGAACAGCTATGTAAATATGTGATCAAGATTATCTAAGATTGCGAATTATTTGACATTTAAATATTCATCAAATTTTAAAAAAGTTTGATAAATATTTAATTAGTAATAATTAAATAAAAGTCTATGCTATTTTTCCTGTATTTGTAGAAAAAAATATTTATAAAAGATATTTCTTGATTTAATACATTTTTGTATCGACGTGCGCTCAAACTGTAAACAGTAATAATAAATCTCACATAACTGGTTCAACTTTTTCTCATTCGGCCTTATTAGTTCTTAAAGTTGTACATAACAATTTGTAAGGTAGAATTAAAATTGAAAAATTCCATTATTAATTTTAATGCTGGAACTTTTTCAATTGAGGAAAACAAACATTTCTGACGATTATGAGTTTTTGTTCGCAAGTCGGGCGCATTGTTCGGGCTTTTTCATAAGTATTTGAATCGGAAAGTTCCGCACACTTTCTTCATAATTCCGACCGCCGGCTCTCGTTAGATTAACAGTTTTATATTAAAATATTTTCACGACTTCTGTTCGGTGTTTATTTTCCAGTTCATAGTGAAACGAGATTCCCGGAATTTTTCTTTATGAATTTGTTTGAAAGATCTCTATTTTTCTCGCATTTTGCAGCGAGTTCTCGGAATTGTTCCGACATTTGTGATAACTCCATCTGATATCACGGATATTTTAAGACACGAATTAACCATCATATCTTACTCCCGTCTCCCATCTAACAAATGACCATCTCTATATCCGGTGGATCTAAGGAGGTAAAATATATATTTATATATATAGAAGACAAAAGATAGAGGTGCAGAAACTATTCTTATTTTGTTTATTTGTTGTTTTATGGATGAGCAGCTTGTGGGCTACCAAAAATTTAATAATACAATTAAGTATATATTGTCACGTGTCGTGGCTGCGGGAGGAATTAATGAAAACGCTTGAATTTAACACAAGATTTATTAATTACTGATTAATTAATTAATCAGACGTACAAAGTCAACACTATTTGACTAAACGCTTTTATTTGAATTAAAGTATTTCGTAAATATATCATTCGTAAACAGACTTTAACACTTCATTTACTATTCACTAGAACATTCCATCCAATTTCCGTACGTACAATTTCGCCTCGGTTTATTTCGCTACGTAAGAAGTTTCCAGAGTACTCTCTGTCGAATTACCGCTCGCTTGGCTATCCTGGCCTTCGCAACTCGCGGCTACCTTCGCTTTGGTATCGCTGTCAAACGCGATACCAAAAACTTAATTATATATACAGCGACGATATGATATTAATATTAGTTCTTAAAGTTATTTTTAAGCCGCATTTTTGATGTGATACATCTTTTTTCTGCAATCTGTGGCAGTGATTTCGTGAAAAATGATGGAAATGCGGAACATGACCGCCATCTGTGAAAATAAATAAAAACATATAATTGACCAAATACATTTCTAAATAAAAATGCATGTATTAACTTAATAAGAAATATATAGGTATTAGCTTTTTTAAATTTTGAGGTTCATTTCTGTCGCTGCTCAATTGATATTTTTAATTGTGAGATGTCAAATGTTACACATTATATGCGTCTTCTGTAAGGCTCACTCATTTTAATTAATTTCATTAGCCATTTTTATTGAAATTTTATTGAATGAAATAAAAAAAAATCGTACTACGGTGAAAAAAATCATCAATATATTGCATCTTTGAATTGTACATTTTGGTATTATATGCAGATATAAGAAATATAATTTTACGCCGTCATTTTAATAAAATAACGAGTCTCATATTTCAAAATTTTCTTCAAAATATCTTTAATGATCTGAAAAACTTTTCAACATTTTACACAAATACTTTTTCAAAGTCTTGAACATCTAATTATTTGGGCAAACTCTGAGATTTGCGCTACGTCATACACAAGGTAAATCCGCAAAATCTGAGCACAGTTCACAGGCAATTTATACTTATAAAGTAAACGAGACAAAGATCTTTAGAATGTATTTCACTCTACAAATTTACATGGCAAGAACAAAAAGAGAGGAAGGCAAACAATCCTAATGAATCGAAATAATGCATAGAGACCAAAGCAGAGACCTTTTGTGAATTCAGAGATCAAACGGCAGGTAGCACAGGATGTTTCAAGAACAATTTCTGAACAATATTTTTATGTATATGTTCTGAGAACACAATTGATGTATTTATAACAATAATAATAATAAAAATAGCAATAACAATAATAATAATGTGTTTATTCCAGCGTAACCAGGTTGTTAGTGCAAGACCCGGTCCGCCATATTGGTTATATTACATATAGGTTATATTGAGGCATATGAAGAAAAAATATAAAAAGGAGAAAAGGGAAAATAACAGCTATTAAATAATTAAAATAAAATATACCATAAAAATTCGACAATGAACACATATATATTTTTTATTTTATCCACTGCGGGATTATTTCACAATTAAGATCAATTGCAGAAGTCTCACAGAGACGAAGCTATTGATGTTAAAAAAGTGTATGGAAGTTTTTTATGATGAACCAGGGCTTAACCTGTACGAGCTAGCTTGAGTGATACACAATGCAACGTTCACCAATCCATCGTTAAACCTACACATCATCAAATTTTTCGTACGTTTGAAAGGACTATGCTAACGATATCTGTTATCCTACTCATGAAATAGTATTTATACATAGATTTCGCAGCTCTATATTTTTTATGTGGAGTATTAAGCAATAGACGCTTTCCCGTCTCGTTCACACTCCCTTGAGCATCAGCAAGATGGTGAGCATGGCTATTTTAGCATTAAAAAAATGTCAAACATGGATGGCGAATGTGTAAGGCCGATTTGGGAGCTATTGCTCATAAAACGGCCCTGGGTGTGTTTTATTTGCGTACGGTTAATTGTAAAAATTATACACTATAACAAATCGTCAAATTCTTCATTCCTGACAAATAACTCTAGCAATTATGTGCACAGTTGAATAATTTGAAAGATATCCAAAAACAAGAGCTTAAAATAATTATTGAATAATACAAAAAATGTTTTTCTATGAGACAATGAATGCTGTCGAACGAATCGAGTAGTCGATTTTTTTCGCTTATATCGAAATTAAACTAATTTAATAAATAATGTGATGCACATAGTGTCATATTTTTAGAATGAACACATTTAAAACATTTTGAACAGAGCAAATATGTTACCTGTGCACTTAACCTTCTCACAATTTAGTGTAAAGTTTCATTACATGTTTATTAGTAACATTTCATAAAATTATAACATATATTTTTAAATAAACCATTGGGGTATTTACTACACACACAATCAGTAGCTGGTTTTTTTCGGGAATATTGAAATATAAATGCAAAAATGTTGTTAATTTAAATTATTTGGACTTGAGCGACTTCAAAGCTATTCCATATTTATTATATGTTTGGTACGGAATTTGGAAGTATAAACTTATGACCATCGATAATCGCGATAAAAATAACTCAGTTTCATGTTTATTGCAAAAATAAATCATTTTTCACCACGAAGAAATTACCATGTGAATTATAATTTTGTAATCGATCAATAGCAGAATAATTAATAAAATTAATGATTAATTAAATAACTTGTATTGACCATTTGGAGTAATTCTACGCCTACTGGTTTTGATACCACTGTATTTTCGTCAGTACGAACGCATACTAACTATCCATTACTTATTCTAGCAAACAAATCATATTTTAAACGGAGGCTACAGTTATGGTGGGGGTAATTGACAAGTGGACGCCGAATTGGGGAATATTTCAAATAAAGGGCTGTTCATAAAATGTGTGTGTTTATTAATTATATTGGCTTTAGTGTTCAGGCATTTTTTGATTTTTAGTATTTCAAAATCTATCTCTAAACTGAATCAAATCTAAGTCCTCTATTATTTTACATGTAAATTCTCGATACCGTTTTCTTTTTTGAACGTGTGGCTTGTTTTCAAAATATGGCTTGCGAATTCAGAAAAGTTAAAAATTACTTACGTCTGTCCTGACGAAGATACAATGGTATCGAAACCAGTAGACTTAGAGTTACTCCAAGTAGTTAATATAAAGTTATTTAATTAATTAACAATTATGTCCAACCACGAAGTTAAAGGTATGAACATCAAAAACACAAAAAAAATTGTAGCAAAATCATCCAAAGTAAAAATTTCTAACAACTCCTCTATCATCCATGTTAATTTCTTAATAACATTAAAATCCTAGATTTTTTCCAACGTGTTTTAGTATTATCTAAAATATTTTACAAAATATACTTAGCAACGTAAATAAACTAAGATAATCAGATTTGTAAGAACAATCTGTTATAGAATCTATCCAAGTACAAGTTGTGTTATATTTACATCATATATTTTTTCAATCTCCTCTGAAATTTGATTAATTTAAATGTGATGAGATAGTGATCATACTGTATGCAAACTCTAGTTCATTATACTTCTTCAGAGAACGGCTCGAGTACCGGAGCTTATTAGGAAAAGCTTCAAAAACTAAGGAATTTACTGTCCTGTATAAAAGATATTCATTTATTAAGAATTATTATTCTCCTTTTAACGAATACTATATATTTTAATAGAATCACTTTTTTGATGTGACGATTTTTCGTAATAATTTCCGCGATAATAAAAAAATATATAAAACACTTGTAAGTGAAGACACGGGAAAATGTCAAGCTATTTATTAATTAATGGTTAATTAATTATTTATTGTACAGTCACTTAAAATGAATTGAACTATGAATTGGCTATTCTTTAATCTATACTCTTTCGAAATATACCGCTTCTTTATGAACACTTTATTATCGCTGGGTAAAACGTATCTATCGCTCGAAGTCGCATTGGTCTTTTTCGTCACTTAGGTACCTACTCCGCTCGATTTTTTCGTTTTATTTATCGCTTCAATTGTCTCACGACTGACCACCTTGGCCATCGCTTATCAAAACTATCAAAACACGACGACTGCACGTCGGCCAAGAATCGTGCTATTTAAACCTGAAAACGCTGGTTTTATCTTCCTTCCTTCTTCCTTCTTCTTCCTAGATTTCATTCCTTCCTAGATTATTCTAGTGTTAAGAAAAGTTTCCCGTTGCTTCTCGGTTGTTCTAGGCATATTTCGAATGTTGTAGATCACCCTAGATTTCTATAGGTCGTTCTCGATCCTTCAATAGTGTAATGACATATCACAAGGAATTTTCACAGTGCGAATATCTTTTGCTTGTCATTCCGTGACAATATGATAAGTTTCCATGGGTGAAAATGGTGAATGTTACATTGTGTAAAGTAATAACTTAAGCCAGCCGTACGATAAGTCGTAAGCCCTATGAAAATCCAAAGACTTTTCCTACTTTTCCATAAAAAAAATATAATTTCGTCTCTATGAGATATCTATAATATATCTTGATTAATGATATCCCTGTGACAAAATCCAGTAATGTGTTCTCAGAAATTTCGAAAAACTCAAAATATTCTGAATTAATAAAAGTACGATTTCTTTGATAAAATGAATGGATGGACACAACATAATGATTTATATATATTTTATAATGTATTGACGATGTTCCATTAATCAATAAATATATATATTTTTTTAAATCGAAACTTTTTCGAAAATAGTCAAAATTGATATTGCGATAACTGGAACCTTTATATTGCTGGTAGACAGCCCTTCAAATAAATTGCAAATGGAACTTAATTCATTTAAAATTATTTTTTACTCTTCAAATAAATTCATTATGAATTTTATTTATATATTCATCCATTAACTGTTTTAAAAATAAAGTACTAATTTCTGACTGGTTGTTTATAAACGCGGCAGATTTCAATTTTCCTCTAGTAAAGGAAGAAATATTAAAATTATCTTTAAAAAAATTATAATAAAAAAAAAAACAAAAAACTTTATAATCCTGGTACATAATCACAAATCTCATTTCAAATATTCGTGAAAAATTGCTTTTAATTAACTTAATTAAGTTGGTAGCTCTCTTACGATAAAAAATAAATAGACGCAAATAAATTGAGTAATAGAAGCTCAGATAAAAGATTTCAGTTTCTTTCTTCAGTCTTTAATTTGAGGCACGGGAATTCCATTTCGAGAATCTAGGAATGTACTCGTATATACAATAACTATATAATGTTTACCGTTTTACGCAAACTGTTACACAAAAACTTAAAAAAATGCTATCAGCAATTTCGTTGGCGCCTGCCTGTGCAATTAGTAAATTAAATGGCTAAAAATAATATTTTTTAGACATAGTATCTAAATTAAAACTTCTGAGTTGTCGTTTCCAAAAATTATAAATAAAATTTATACATACGATACGAGACTCGAAAATTTTCATCTAATCTCCCTAAAAAAAATGAGAAAAATTACAGACCTAATGTCTATCTACAAAGTAGTCAATAACAAACTAAACACCCCCTCAATACAGTCACAAATATAAATAAACATCTTTGTCAGATCAATGAGATCTCCAAGCTTTTTTCAAACAAAGTTTTACAACACCAATCTAGGTTATTTCTCTCCTCTACCTGGAATGATCTACCACTATTGCGAGATATCATCCAGAGACGGCAACCTTGATATATTTTTTATGGCACAGGCTCAGTTCTATAGTGAAATTTTGATAAACATGGTTGACGGTCGCTTGAGGGTGTAATACGTACTCGCCATTGACAAAAGGTGTTGATCTTGGAACCCGTATGAGATATAAAATTTTCACTCGTGAGTTATTTTTCCCTGCATTTCCTGATCGTGCATCAAAATTAGAAATCAAATCCCAAAATATCGGCCCACATTAAAGTATTTATGAACCCTGGAGTAAGAACACATTATAATCCTGAAATATTCGGGATTAATAATTTGAAAACCTCTCTTCTTTGCTGTTGCCCCGTGCATTTTGTTCGGATTTGTTTGACAACATAAACAGTATAGTATAGATGTTTAGATGTCGAATAGTTGTTGAAATAATTTTCAGGCGAATTTAAGCGTAATTCGCCTGAATCGCCTGAAAAAAAAAAAAAAAACAAAAAATTTGGAAGAAATTCATAAACATATAAAAATAATATTGCTTTAAAAACTGTAATAAAAAATTGATATCTCTGTACCAACGCAGATATTTATTCTGTTTTATGGGGATGAAAAATTTCAACCACATACGGCGTGAGAAAAAAGTAACTAAAAAAGTAATCCACAAAAACCAAGTTTTTATTATACTCCCTTTCTCATTTACTAGTTGAAACATTTTTTTTTGCTTAACCTACGCGTTGGGCTTCGGTCGGGCGACCTTACGAAAGGGAGTGATCAAAAATTTCCAAAAATCCAAAATTATACTATAATCAGGTTTCGCGTCCACCAGACGCGTTGAAATATTTTCATACAACTTAATAAGTTGTATGAAAAAACCATTCAAAATTTGAAAAATCCAAAAATGTATTAATTTTTTTTAACGAAAATTTGATATATCTTTTTGATCGTCGCCACGAGTCTGCTTGCAATGTTTCAGCTCGATTGGATTACGGGAATCGGGTTTAAAATAGATCCAAAGTTTTTTCGTCAAACAAGAAGACAAGCAGACGCCACGAGTTAATAAAGGGAGTGAAAATGTAAAAAATATGATGGATATAGTAGTCTATCATGGATGTATTTGTTGAATGTTACGTTGTTTAAAGTGATAAGTTAAACCAGATGTACGATAGATCGTAAGCTCTACACTGAAAAAGACTTTTATACTTACTTTACGTATAAAAAAATAGCTTCGTCTGTATGAGATAAAATTTGAACATACATCTTGAAGATAGACATGTAATTGTATAATATTTGTGACCTTTAATTTATGATCGGTATAATTAAATTTAGCTACACGTTTTTTATTAAGCATTTCCTGCAAGAAAGCTTTTCTGACACACCTCTGTAAGAGAGTAAACCTTACAGAAAATGGCAAAATAAGGATGTTGTCTACGTTTCACTATTGGTTAATTGGTTTCTGATGTCTCTTTCTTACATTCGTTTTATTGGACGGTATCTTTTAGGTATCATCCCTAACGATTGTTTAGTTCGTCTTTTATGTGGTTCCATAAAATGGGAAAACGGTGAATGGCGGGGATTTGATAAACTTGATCCGTATTTGAAAAAACGGAACGTATTATTCTTACTATTGGCTCAGGATACAATAAATATTGTTCCATTTATTGTGTGCGGATGAGAGATTCCTGGCGATTAAAACACAATTGTACAATTCTTTATTGCTCGCAAAATTCGCAAACAATTCGCGATATACACTTTTGTAATTTATTTATTTGTTTATAATATTACAGATATAAGTTAGTGTTATGTGTTAGTGAGCATTTTTTGAATAAAGTTTAAAATCAGCAAAGTAGTTTCGATCGTTATCGATTATGAAAAATTCAATCGATTTTATGCAAATCTAAAAAAAAATTATAAAAATATTTTTTTTATAAGGTTTTTGTCATTTTATTTGTAAAGGAATGTTTCTGGACACCCCATTTGTTCCTATGTAAAAGTTTTATTATTATTTATGTTTATTTGATAATTTTTTATTTACCTATTTCATATTTAATACAAATACATATCTTATATATTTATATATCAAATTGTCATTTTTTTAATACTTTGTAGTCATGTAGACCTGATCAGTGAAGAGATTTATATCTATATTTTTGAATATTCCTATATACTCATGTATAATACTTTCTTACCTTTTTCACGCTTTAGTCATTTTGGAATGAAAAGAGAGAAGTGAACGTGGAGAATGTGTCACATCAATATTCTTACTATTTTCATATTAATAAAGCTTGTGCTATGAAAAAAGGACTTGCTTGCTGATCTTCTGAAGTGGGACTCGAACCACCGACCACTGGGTAACTAGGTAAGGGTCTGAACCATTCCTTAACATAACAAGCTATTCAAGTTATATATTAGATTTAAAATTGATTTGACGACTACTTTTCTATAACATATTTTCTCTGTTTGCCCCATTCTTCAAATTATTCAAACTCTGTAAAAATTTATATTTATATCGAAATCTGAACTTAATACGGCGACGCAATATCTGTTTGATTTCATTGGGCTAAAAATATTCTAAATATATAATATGCTGGTGCGTGATAGGAGTATAAAATTGAAAGTATTAATTTTCAGGCGTATTCTAGTAAACATGACATGTAATGATTTTTAAGAATATCATATATACGTTAATAAGGAATATTGCTAAAAAACTCCACTTTGAAAAATAATAAATACAGAGGTATCATTATCAGTTGCGAAATCTATGTGTACTATCCTGTTAATGAGAAAAAAATAACAGCTGATGTATCTAGCAGAGACCAGTGCAATGTATGAAATGTTCTTGATTAGAACATATACGAGTACATAGAACTTTCAAAAAATTTGATAATGTGTGGATGTTTTTACGATGGAATTGGTGAACTTTACATTGTGTAGAGAGATCACTTGAGCCAGCTCATAGAGGTTGTAAGTCCTGAGCCATCCACTTTTTTCATATATAAATCTGATGAGAATCAAGAATCAAGAAATCAAGAAATCAGAATATACTCAATTAATAAAATAAAAGCTTTAGCAAACAACTGGCTTACCTCCAAAGGTAGAACAGCAACTGAAAATTTACTTACTGTAATTGCATAATAATGTCTACAAATAAAAAATATACCTATATAAATAAATAAATAAATTAAGGAAAATAAAAAATAATCTTATACAAAACTTTAACCCTTTTTACATTAAACAATTATTCTACACATATTTACACTTGGACTTATGACTCACTCAACTTTCACTAACATTGCACTTGAAACTGTGTAGATACATAATTACTACCTTAAGAAAATAAATATTACTGACGAATTCAAAAAAATATTATAATTGTGTTCTATAACGCCACTCTGGGACAGGCGTAGCCTAGTAGAATGGCATAATCCACAAATTTAACAAAAAAAAATGTAATTTATCTTATATTTTATTGTTAAATTAGTATTAAGTACCTTTATTTGTAAACAAGGATTTTTTTGAAATAAATAAATAATAAAAAAATAGCTTCGTGTCTGTGGGACTTCTACAATCTATCCTTAATTAAAAATAATTAGTTTTGTTGTGCTTGAGAATCCGTGCAACAGTTTACTATAGCAATTTCTTTTAATGATCATTTAACAGCATTGGCAGTCTGCATTCTTTTACTGACAATTTTCCAGATCAAAGCCTTTGAACGGATAAAAAACAACGGTAAATCGGTTGCTATAAGCCCGCGGAGCAGGATACAATCAGCAGTAAATGTTGTTAATGCCGTCTACCTGCAACGATAATAATTGACCTATTTTAAATGACCGGAACATTTTACTATTTATCGGGAAGCTTCAATCATTTCCATTTTCATTTTTTGCTGATCGAAAACGAACTCTAATTGCATTGTTTGCAAAATATGTGTTGAATTCAGTTAATATCTATAAATTTATGAGGACTATATTGTTAACAAGGTACCCAATTCTTTCTCGTTAGTTTTTACTTTAGATTTTATAAATTTGAACTTAAATCTATTGTATTTTGCTATTCTTTATTATTCATTTAGGAATGAATGTAAAGCTGATCGTAGCATAATACATAGAATAAAAATAGGGTCGCTCAGGTGGTTTGGACATGTTGAGCGAATGAATGAGGAAAGAATGGTAAGAAAGATATATGATGCAAGTGTTGACGGCGCCAGAAAGTCTGGTTAATCTGGTCATGCCACGGAAGACGTGGCATGACCAGATTAACCAGATACTGGAAGATGATCCTGTTAGAAGCCTGAACAAGCGTCGAGCTTGCATGCGAAGATGTATGAATGTAGACGAAGCGAAAGTTGTATGTCAGGACAGAAGAGTATGGCGCTCTATCCTCTCTGCCTACCCCCACGGGGAAACGGCGTGATGGTAAGTTAGTTAGTTAGATAGATTATTCATTTAAACGAATGAACTAAGTTTATCACCACTTAATTAAGTGGTGATAAACTTAAATTAATTCGTTTAATTTAATTTTAACTTAAATCTATTTAGAAAAATGTAATTTCTATACAGTGAAGCATATCACGTAACACTTTATTGTATTTAAAAAATAGATGTTATTATTATTATTATTTATAATAACTGAATCTCCTATGGTGGGCGAGTCTGCTAGCTATAAGGCCAAATTGTTGGCTATGGTAGCTGCTTCGCGGCCGGTGATAGCTACTGCGCGGACATGGATGTCTGACACAACTTGAGGGCGGTTATCTTATCTAAACACAACAATTTCGTTGCCTCTTGGTTCATAACTTGCTGGAATTATAACTCTATATAATCAAAATGTGGGGCGCGGACCAGGTTACATGCAAAGGTCGTTATTAATTATTATGTTCCCCGATTTTTTATAGGTAAACGGCTTGTTTAGATATAATTAAGACAAAAATAAGCCAGAGCGGATTTTTAAAATTAATATTTTGATCGAATTCTTCTAAAACACACAAACATGCTTGCAAGTTTATTAATAGTTTAAGTTTATTAACAGTTAATCAATTGTCAATTGTCAAATTATTACTAGATAATCAAATTCAGAAACATCGTCCTGTATTCATGTCACATTCGAAGTGGTGCTTTTTCTTCTAATCCTCAATAATTTATTTTTCGTATTTCTCAAAACAAAGCAATCAAATAAAACAAAAAGTATATTCCAGCAGAGTCAGTCATACATGATGGACAGAGTGAGAAGTGCCGACATAAGGCACACACTCGGCATGGAGCCCCTACTCCTGCACATAGAAAAATCACAACTGAGGTGGCTTGGACATGTGCGAAGAATGCCAGAGGAACTATTACCAAGAAGAATCCTCTTGGCAACCCCGGAAGGAAGACGGCTGGTGGGTCGACCCAGATTAAGCTGGGAGAGACAACAAAGTCTTTGGGCCCCCGACCGTACTGGGACAAGGGGAAGAAGATGATGATGATACTCCAGCACTAAATTCAAAGATCCATTAAATATAATTTTTATATACAACACCGAACCATACTCATTCTCAGTTGTAGGCTTAAGTCACGGTTAGAAAATAACGGTCTCATTCTGAGAAATGCACTTCTTGTCTTCTCTATTCAATGTAATTATTAATACAAGATTTATTTTTTTTAATTTTTATTGTACTATTTATTTACAAAGTGGATGATACTGTAGTTGCTGCTAATATTATAGGGTTTGCCATGCTTTAATTTCGTTTCAGCGAAGCATTTTTTAAATTAAAATATTCAATTCAGATTAATTTCCATGTTGATATTGCAAGCATGTATATAAAATAATGTTTGAACGTATGGAAAAAAGATTAGAATTCCAGTAAAAGCAGGATGAAAAGGAAGAGAGGAAGGAAATGAACCGATTGATTACCGGATGCGGAACGCAATCTTTTCCTCCAATAGAAATGTCACTGTTGGATCTGGGCACAGATGTATTAGTGTTTACCAAACCCAGGAAGTTTAAAATCGACGGTATTTATTTCAAAAACTTTGTTTATATAAAATCTAGATTAATTTATTAATTAATTCATAAATAAGCTGAATAATTTTCACCTGTGTCCTGTAAATTTTTTAATATATTTAAGTGAATAAAGCATTAACTCGTGATTAGATATTATAAATATTTTAATGTTGTAATATAAAGGTACATTTTTATTTTATAAATATTTTATATAACCATGAAAAGTAAAGAAGCAAATGTAAAGATATTTCTAATTTGAAAGGTGTGTTATTTTTATTATATTTAAGTATGTATACAGGGTTATTTGTAAAACATTAATAACCTCGCAGGACTATATTCCTGCCTTGATTATAAGTCAAAAATGTTCAAGCTATTATGACCTAATATCAATAGTTAAGGAGATATGCGACATCAAAGTTTATTTATTAATTATTTTTTGTAAAACGTTGAACTATCATTACAATAACTTATATCGAATATGTAAAATTCATTTCCTTTAATACAGGTTAAATAAAAATATAAAAACCTTCGAATTCCAATTGGAAGACATTCCTATTGGAAATTTTTCAGGGTTTTTATCATTTTATTTAACTTGTATTGAAACGAATGAATTTTTTGTAATCGATATGAGTTACTGTAATGATAGTCCAACGTTTTACAAAAAATACATCAGAAATATGGAAAAAAAATGCAAATTTTGATGTCGCGTATCTCCATAACTATTGATATTAGGTCATAATAGCTTAAACATTTTCGACTCATAATCAAGGCAGGAATATAGTCCTGCGAGGTTATTAATGTTTTACAAATAACCCTGTATACGTGCTGGTATTAATATCCAATTTTAGATTTTATCACATGAATGTTCAAGGTGATGAAAACATGGTGAATGCTATCAAAAATTATTGGAACACTAACATAATAGATATAACACGAAGAGGGCGAGTGAATTATACTGTTTATAATCATTCAAGCGTAAGTAAATTAATAATAAAATTTAAAACAAAAACACATATTACCAAAAAAAAAATAATTTCACAAGCTTTGGCTGAATAACACATGATAATATTTAATCACGATGAACAGTTGAAGTCTCACAGAGACGAAGCTATTTATAAGAGAAAAGTGTATGGAAGTCTCTTATATGATGGATTAGGGCTTACAACCTATATCAGCTGGCTTAAGTGATCACTATACACAATGCGAAATTCACCAATTTCATCGTAAGAACATCTACACGTTATCAAATTTTATAAAGTTGTATATATGTTCCTAACCTGCGAACCTTCCATAAATTCGATTCTACCATGCTGGATGCATCTGTAGTCCTTTATCATGAAAGAGAATACATAGATTTCGCAGCTTTTAATGATATCTATTTATTTTCAAAGTGGAGTATTAAGCAATATTCTTTTTGATGCCTACGATATTCTTCCGAATTATTTAATATATACACTAGCATACGCCTGAAAATTAATATTTTAAATTTTCTAAGTCCTTTTATAGACTGCTACGTATTTTAAAAATATTTTTGTATTTATATTCCGAGAACACAATTACAGGATTTGTCCATTAAATTAGTTACAAAATTAAAATTAAACCTCACGTTATTATCGCCAGCTATCCTTATCCAGGAAGGCTTTCAGCGGTTTTTGCGCATCTTCATGTGACTCGAGAGTACTATTTTAGACCCACAGGCTCATGGGGCGTCTTGGGGAAGCCTCAAATGTCCAGGGCGTGATAGCATCTTGGGCTGGCTGCTTCCTAGTGATAGTATTTAATTTACATAACACAGTAGCTTCCTAAATGTTTTTACTAATTTCCTTACTACATTACAAATTTCAAGTCATTTTAAAATTATGTTAATTTGACAACTATTATTTTTAATAATTATAGAATAAATTTTGTTAAAGAAGCTAAACGTCACCAAATTTTAAAACTGGGAAGACTTCGGTGGCTGGTTCATGTGGAGAGAATGACCGAGCATCAAGCACCAAAGTCCCTGCTGAACTCAAAACCGATAGGGCAAAGGAGCTTAGAAGGCCAAAATTATTTTAGAACGACACGTCCTCAAAGACATATCTCTGCCTTGGAGCTTCTGAACTGGAGAGAGCTGGCATAAAATCGAGAGAAGTAGAGGAAGACTCCTGAGGAGGCCAAGACCTACCAGGGGTTGTAGAGCCAAGAGTGATGATGATAGAATAAATTTAAGATAAAGTATATTAGATATAAGAAGAATTTTAGAAAAAAAATGAATAGAAAAAATTAAATATATAATAAATACCAATGTATATATAATTAAACAGTATTTGTAATTTTTTTCAATTAGTTTATTGGATCGGAATAAAAAATTAGAGTTGCTTGGCGGTGTCCCGAGACAAGCAGTAAGCTGGATCAATAAAGTGCATTATAATTGTAGAAATATCGTAAGTTTGTGAATTTATAGTTAAAGATATAATTTTATTTTAAATTTGTATTACACATACAAAATGGGGATATTTTTCAAAATTTTCAGGAATCATTTAACTTACACCTATTAGAAATTATATCATAAATTGTAAAGATTGTTATTTCTGAAACCAGTAGTGAAAAATAATCCAATATTGTGTGTGTAGTACAAAGTTAAAATATTAAAAAAAAATCAGTTAAAAATTTTACATCACAAAGTGAATACTCAATCATTCAATGATAGACCATTTCTTTTTATTACAAAACGCTAGACGTGGCATAATAATTTGTGGTCGCACCAATAAGAGAATATACATAAAAATATTATAATATATTCCACGGAATTAACGATATTGATTTTTAAAAAAAACTAACCCATAAAAACCAAGTTTTCATTATATTCCCTTTTTTGTAAATTAAGTTTACCATCATGTAATCAAATAATTGATTGACTGAAAATGAAACATGTCTAGGCTCAGAAATCTATGTCAGAAATCTCTAAAAATATCTCTTTATTATTTGATTTCTTCCCAAAAAACCGAAGTGTGCTGTGCGAAGTCTATGAACCAATTGTCATAAATTTTCGAAATTCGTAGTGAAGTATCTATTATACCTACCGACGGAGTAATTAAAATTTTAAATATTCCGTGACGTTATCGGATCAAACTTTTGTAATGATTCCAATTTGAAAAAACCATTAAAAATTTGAAAAATCCAAAATTATGCTATAATTATTTTTTTTAACGAAAATTTGATAGATCTTCTTGATCGTCCCACGAGTCTGCTTGCAAAGTTTCAGCTCGATTGGATCACAGGAAAAGTGTTAAAAATCGATCTAAAAATTGTTTCATCAAGAAAACAAGCAAGCAGACGCCACGAGTTAAAAGAAACGAAGTAAAAATATTATAAAATATTCCATAGAAGTAACGATATTGATTTTTATAAATTACAATTTTTTGAAGAATAGCCACAAGATTTGTTAATATTACGAACACAAATTTTTGATTATTCATTTTTCAACATACATAATATATGAATGAAAAAACACAAAACGTGGAAAATTGTCAATATCCTCTATATTGAGGATAGAAAGCCAAAAGGGCATTAGTGATTATTTAGAACTTTACAGGAGGGCAAAATAAGGTTCTGTAAATCTGACTTTTATTATTATACTGTTAATCCAAAAAACACATATGGAAATCGTTTTAGCTTTCCACCATCGATATACAAAAAATCTGGAGGACTACATAAATTGTGCGGAATCAAGTGAGTGCGATGTGACTGCGAAATCTAGATTAGTCAATCTAGCCAAACAATGAAGAGTAATATTGGATCGTGACGCAGGATTTTTCTTTTACTTAAAAATCAGTTTTATACTGAACCTCCTCCATACTCATCCCATGTCCGTTGAGCTACTGTAGAGGAAAGTAAACACAATCGGATGGATTATTAGCTGTGGACTGAGATGCGACATGGGAAGTTCAAGTGATAGAGCCCATTATAATTTCAAATGGGCTGAGACTTGATCGAAACTGCAACGGATAACTAATCGTGAGTGAAATAACGCAATCAGTAACTGAGTCATTTATTGAATGACAATTTCGTAATGAATTTACCTCGATAACATGTTTTGGTTTAATACATTACGAGTTTTTTTAAATCTTTACATAAAAATTTCTAGTAGGTACTTTAAAAAACATAAACATACAATATTGTCACGGAATCATGGTTGTGGAAGGCAAATATAACACTAAAAATGAATAATCGATCTATTATTTTGCTTAAATTACTGGACTTGAAATTCAATAATCAGCTTACATACTCAGAATTAATCAGAGTATCGTTCTTTAATCCACTAAAAATTACATAAAATTATATATTCTCTTGAAAAATCTTCTATTAGTATCTAGAAATTTTAATTCACTGTTTTGTAGCGCTCTGATAACTATGGAACACTTCTCACTTGTTGGTAGGTACTTTATCGTTGGTTAGATTCTACATCGAAATCATTCGTAAATTATCGTCGCTTGGTCACGCTGAAACACCGTTTGACATGTGATTCGCACTAGCTTTTATGATTTGAATTCTGTCACTAAAACGCAAAAACTTCCGTCGCGTCTCGAATGTTCTAGAATTTTCTAATCAATTCCGCATTTATGTAGAATTTTCGAAATACTTCGGTTATGTGCAGTTACCACCGTCATAGACTTTTGTGACAATATGTAATGTGTTGTCCTTAACATTGATGCTTATATTCTTGCAGATAGCCTATCATTATTTAAAAAGTCACTCCTACACAATATCTTTTTTAGACTATCCTGAACCCCTAGAATATATAATATCAATTCTTTATATCGACGCTGTATATATAATTAAGCATTTGTGCCGTTTAATACATTATCAGATGAGTGAATCAATTTGTCAATTGTTCATATAAATAATAGAGATATATTTAAAAAAAACATTACCGTTCATCTGGCAAGTCTGCCTAGTAATTATTTAAAATATTTTTTATAAATCGAGTCTGTGCAATTATTTTTTAAAACAGTTTCATTCGTTTATTTCAGAATGTACTAAAACAGCACACACAGGCTTAATTATATATACAGCGACGATATACATATTCGCACGTGATCGCACTGTAATGATGCAATACTTGTAATTGAGTAGATGCATATAATACATGCCTTAGTCACCCAAAAGATTTCTTTGACAAAACGTTTAATTTATGGTGTTGGCAATGCTTATGTTAGTAGTTTAAAAACATATAAATAGGTCACACTCAAAAAATAATCACCTCTAGTATAAAACAACAGTAAAAAACTATATTTTAAAATGAACTTAGGTTATAATGATAAAAACACACCCGATTAAGCTTTGTTTGAAATGTCTCATTACGAACTAAAGCACTTTTGAAAAATCAGATATGGAATTCAGGCTGGTTTGACCGCTATGACAAATTCAAACTGAACAATGATTGGTCGACTGTGACTTAAGCGCTTTTGCTATGAACGGCTATTATGACTAATGCGTTTTTGAAGTAAATTACGGACTTTAAACCATTTTCACTACTATTTGTATGAATTTGAGCAAGTTTGATCTAAAAAACTAAAAATTCTTTTTTTGGTAGGAATTTTGGACACAGTTAATACAAAAATGTTATTAAAGGACTTAGGCGTATATAATAAAAAATGTATTATTTGTAAGAATTTTTTTTACATAAAATTGTATTAATGTCCCATTAAAAATGGTATTGAAAATTTTTCGGATTTATTCAGACTTTGAATTAAACTCCATAATTCGAGTTGTTTTTCGAAATGAAAGATAAATCCATGCACCATTATGCTCGTCTTCGGTTAGATTAACACGCAAGTGAGAAATATTTTGGGATTGTGTTAGGGCGTAAATAAAACTATGGTTGTGGTATGTTGTGATATTTACGTGCAAGTGCAGTGTTGTCCTGATGAAGAGATCGGTACGTCTTGAAACGGATAGACTGAAATCTCCGTAAGTGGTTATCTACCAACATGACTAACATTTTGTTAAAATGACTGGCCATAAATTTGATGCTTTAAATATTAATAATACAAAAATTTACGCTTATTCAACACAAATAAGATGAATTACTTCATTCAAAATAAATATATAAATTATACAGTTAAATAGATTGTATAAATATTTAATATTGTATAATATTATAAAAAAATTAAATGTATTGCATAAAAATATTTATCAAAAAAGTATTCAGTTGCCACTGAGACTCAAAATCGTCTTGCCGAAAAAAAGTATAAACGTTGCGTAATGTCAACCATTGAAGTTTACAGACTTTTAAGATACATATAAAGTAAATTTAAATAAAAAAATAAAATTATATGGACAGTATGTTGAAAGCAAATTACAATACTGGAATATTTTTTTTTTGACAGACTGGGTATGTATTCAAAGAAATATGATTTCCACTTTAATTATATTTATGTTGTATATTGATTTAATAATATACACCTCTAATACTTGGTAATTAATATTACCGCTTATATAAAAATAAATTTAAATAAATCACATTAAAAATAATTTCTCGTATTTTTTTTGGAAATAAATGAAATGAAAAATTGAAAAAATAAAAAATTAAATACTTTAGCATATCACACTTAGTCATCTCAACATTTAATATCTTTCTCGTTCATTTTGAATTATAAACATACAACTTTATATTCCTCTGTTTATCCCAATTACAATAATTTCGCTGTCTGTCTATCCGTCTGTTCCTTAATTGTTTTTCCAAAAAAAATTTTTCTTCAAAAAAAATTGATTTCGATTTTTTTACCTTTGTTTTTTGATAACTTAATACATACTCATTCCTTAGTAACCGACAAGTTAAAGAACCGTCATTTTTGACGGGTTACAGCTAGAATTATATATATATATATATATATATATATATATTTATTTTCGCTCTCATAGTAAATAGTAACAAAAAAATAATATTTAACTTTAATTTTAGTATAATTAGCTTTTAATCTTTCAAACATATTTTTTTAAATTAACTATTTTCTTAATGTATTTGCACTTTAACTTATATTTATAAAAATTCAAAATATCTTATAAGACACGATTCTGCAAATTTTCAATGATTTTTTTAAATTGTAAACTGTTTAAGAATATGAAGTATACGAACGTTCAAATCAATTTTTTCTTACTTTATACAACATTATATCGTTACTGAATAACAATTGTAAAATATTTACATTTATGGAAGCATTCAGATTTTTAATGTAGCAAAAAAAAAATCTTTTACCAGAAGAGAATTACCAATAATAAGTCTCAACTAAAAAAACCTTGGGAAAAAAATAATACTCCACTATAAAGTAACAATGAGCTTTTTATCATACTAAATATAATAAAAATAATATTTATTTTGATGACGAATATAGTAAGATATAATCATAAAATAACTGAAAAATTTACTGATCTAGGACAAAGAAAATTTTGTCTATATCTTTTATCCAAAAAATATAAATACAAGGGATAATAGGAAATGAAGATGTTAAGAGAAAGATAATTGGTCTGTTCGGATGTCCAATAAAGATCCCTGACAAGACTCTTTGTAGGAGAGAGGAGGCGGAAGGTGAAAGAGAAACGTATGTAGGAATGTGTGGAAGTGTATTGGATAAGACGCTATAGAAATCCCCTGTAAGGAGGCTGATTGAGAAGAGAAATGAAACGCTCATAGTACATTCCCAATACTTTCAAACGGCGGACCCATTGGTAAGAAACAGTTGGAAAATAATCATTATACGTATGTTTTATGACTAAATCTGGCAACTCGTATATCTTGATGACTAACTTTATAATCATTTATCCGTCTTGTCAAAATATCCGAAGACTGTATTTGGTACTGAAACCTGTACTTTCAAAATACCTGAAGACTGTATTTGGTACTGTAAACGAAGACTACGAAGTGCTCGTAAGCTCCAAGGTTAAACAAACATATACGAGGTGACGTGTTTAATGCTCTAGCAGTTTATAGACTTTCAACGAGATGGTACGTTATTATTTTATTATATTTTTTAACTACTTAATTATTTAAAAAAATGTATAACGAAGATTGAGAGTCCTTGGTATTGATGGATATGGCGTTTACATTTTAGAGATTATTCATGATGCTCATTAAAGTGGATGAAAAACATAAACTGTGTTATTTCTATGAGTTTATTTACAATTATATATATGTTATTGTGAATTTGTATTTCCTTTGTGAGTCTATATTTTCACTAGTAGGAATATATTTTACCCGGTCGGGCCGTGAAAACATGTCAATCAATGAATTTACAGATTTACTGCGCAGTACCGGTGAAACTATATTTTGTCCACGAATGCACGCTTTTCTCAAAGCTTTGATTAAGTAGGGTTAGATTAGGTTAATAATATTCGGTATATAAAGTTGATATACACAGAAGAAATGAATAATGCAATAAGAACCTTTTTCACGCAATAACTTAAATCTTATTATTATTCTAAGAGATCAATCTCAATCCGAAAATGGGCATCTGTCGTGATCTGTCAAATTTAACTTTAATGACAGTTCGGAAACGAATATAATTTCACTAGTAAAATGTCAGTTAAAATATTTTTTACTGGTTTGTATTAATTTCTATTGGTGAAAATCTGCTTGGATATGATAAGAATGACCTTGAATATAATTTCACGAAAATACCTGTGAAAATATAGACTCACTAGAAATACAGATTCTCTGTAACATATATAATAATTACTTAAGGTTCGTGAGTTACAGAATCTCTCATCGAATGGAGAAGGAAGTCGGTTATGAAAATCAAATTCGATTAAAGATTCTGTAACCCTAAACGTAAGTTGTGATATATAAAATTATAATAAATCTCGCGTAGAAGTAATATAGTTTATGTATTTCAAACAATTTAATGATTATTGAGAATCAAGACTCCTCAAGATAAATTACGGATAAACAATACGAGAATTCAAAAATATTACTAGGAACAAATATCAGTAGGAAACGTCGGATACGTATTTCGAGTATTTCAATTAAGTAAATATTTGAATCGTTTGATTATTTTCAACTAAAATTTATTTAAAAAGGGTTAAACACAAAATCCCAATTAATTTTTGTACAGGTTGTTTTAGATGATTTAGTTCTTTTTTAATATAAATCTGTTAGTTGTCTGTTTGTTGTTTTAATTTTTTTAATGGTACTAATTACATAATCTGAAAGTATAAAACAAATACTAGGCGGTCCTCGTAGCCCAGTGGGTATGGCACTGACCTTTCACACCGAGGGTTCCGGGTTCGATTCCCGGTGAGGTCTTGTAATTTACTCAAGCCTATGTGTTTTGTGTTATGTTTCGCTTCTGTAATTGGGCCTCTTGGCCTGTTGAAGCTTTATTAAAAAAATAAAAATAAGTATTAATGGCACCTTTCTATGTATAATTCTAATTGATATCATTAATTTTCATAACATCCGTGTATTTTCCAGGCTGAGTGAAGAGTTTAGAGTGTAGTAGTAGAAGAGTGAAGAAACAATTATATTTCTAAGTAGTTTAAGGACGTTAACTGTTCGAAGAATATTTTTTCTTCTTCTGTATGAAGGCTTGAACATTGTGGTGACATTATTATTAAAATAAAACACAAATTACTTTGTTTTCACCACTATATTAGATTAAACAATCTACATGTTTCGAGAACAATGTTCCCTTCCTCAGGATTATTGTGTACACTATAATCCTGAGGAAGAGAACATTGTTCTCGAAACATGTAGATTTTTTAATCTAATATAGTGGTGAAAAAAAGTAATTTGTGTTTTATTTTTATTAATTAATGACGTTATATTGTATTAATTACAACCAATATATAAAATGGTTTTCCATAGAAATATTATACTAAGATATACCTACAACTAAATATACTGCGATGAAGGACTTCCTTGAAAATTATTAAAATGAATGTTTAGGTGAAACTGTTTCAAACTTTTGGAAATATTATTTCAAAAAGTTTTCCACCCCTATCCATGTCCACTCATCTGTTTAATACCAGGGGATGAGAAAACACCCCTTCCCTTTCAGCGCACTAATATGAGACATAAGCACACAAGGACACACATGTGGACACAAGGCACTTCCTGCAATCGGCTTTATTGTATACTGACACGTGTTTCTCCTTACAAATCTAGTTTCCTGGTACTGTCTTACTTTGTATCAGCATTTTTTCATCTTATCTTTTTCAGAAATTATAAGGGTTCATAATATCCTTTGTATTATGGAGAGTCGCTGTTTTGAAGGTGGATGTATGAAAACCAATTTTGCCTGGAAAGATTGCACATTATTGTATTTTATTGTACTAGTATCACATATTTTTCTTATGTCAATATAATAAAATATAATAAAATCAAACACTATCTTTACAAAGAAGCCCACCTACATGTTATCTTTATTTATTTATTTTATTCATTTATTTATCTTCATCTTGTAACATGACATAGGAGATGGAGCCGCTCAAAATACTATAATATAAGATTAATTAATTAATTAATTGTGTATATAAATATAAAATGTGGATAATAAGTATATATAATACAAAAGCAATAGTGAAAGTAAAGTAATATATATAAAAAAATTATACGCATGGATAGTAACAAAATGTATATATAATAGCACAGTTAAAAAATATATCTAGGTATATACCTATATAAGAAAATTAAATGAATGAATGAAATGAATCTTTACAGTATATTTTTTCATAAATGCTGATTTAATTTAAAAAAGGGTTTTTAGAGACTTGTATGCCGCTCACGAAATGGTATTTATTATTCATAAGATGCGTAGATAACATAATCTTTACACACAGTAATCGATGGTTCCATCGAATATCAAACAAAAACAATTCACTTTCGTTATATTCTACGCCAACTCATAGACATCATACACTACTCCATAAATAATATTATTGATAAATATTGCTTTTGTAGAAATTACTTATAGCCGACAAGTTTTTCGTCCGAAACACGAGGTATTTCGTTGAATTTTTGATATTTACTAAGAAGCAACATGCACGGAAAGCATATTACTTCCATAAATGTAAATTCTCCGTGCATCCGATAAATTCAACCGTATTTGCGAAGTCGTCTACTATGTCTGGTATAATAAGGAAGACGTTTATATTATCTATTGAAGACACGTGACAACTTCCTCGTGCTCTAGTTATAGAAATTTAAATCTCGCTTTTACGTATTAAGTAAATTAGTTTTGTTGAAATAATATTCTCTCTTAATAAGTGAAGTCGGAAATAGACGTGAATAGCTCAAAAATAGACTGAATGTGGAGGAAACGATGAATGCAATCGCTTGGGTATACTACATATATATGGAGTATTAAAGCAAAGGCAGCAATATCCAAAAAATTAAAAAAATATTTTGAATGCAATCATTTTTATTTTTTTAAATTTAATTAATAATATATATAATATTTTTTGTGTGTATAAACCTCACCAAAAAGAATTATTAAGTTATAATGTACTGATTTCTACGTTTTATGTATCTATCCCTTCCAAAATTATGTTTACTATAAATTTATAGGCTATGTTTACTATAAAATCTCGAATTCAGTAAATTATAGATTAGTAATTCTCAATAAATGCAATCGATTTTTTTTTAGATGTTGCTGCCTTTGCTTTTATATCCTATATATGTAGTAAAAATTCCATGCAACAGATTAAGGATGAAAATAGTAGGAATAAATGTAAGCTACTTAATTTTATTTATTTTATTTTAACAGACCGTCAACAGGAAATTCATGACCCTAATAGTTGGTTCTAGACTGAGTCTGTGACATAGTAGATAGAATAAAGAAATTATCGCTGATAAATCAAAAATAAGAAAATTACCCTGTTAAAAGCTTTAACATTATTTATCTGTGTTTGTGCTAAAATAAATAATAAAAATAATAAAATAAATAAAATAAAATAAAAAAAAACAAAAAAGTGCACATGAGACGGTGAATTTGGTTTGCTTGAATAGAAGAATATAGCGTCTGTCCTCCTTGTCTAGCCCTGCGATGAAAGGGCGAATGATAAGCCTTTTTTTTTTGAAGAAACTTTTTTGCTATTAATTATAAAAATATTTTTTTATTCATATGAAATTGGACGTAGTGTGACAATGCAAAGAGTGTGGTGTTCTATCTTTTCTGACTATTTTTGCAGTGAAATGATGTGATCTTTAGTTAGTTAGTTTTTTAAGAACTGCGTGTGCTGTCTTGTCAGTGTCTGTGCAGTTGTGTTGCTGTTAAGGCCAAGTTTATCTTCTTTGGTCAGTAAACTTAAGTAATTGTCTCAGACATCTTGTTTTTCGTATTTTTATCAATAATTTAATAATACAAGATTCTCTAGGTAGCTATTATATCTCATTATGCGTGTAATTAATTTTCCTATCCTGAGAGAAAGAAAAATAGAAATACGTTGCGAAAAACCACTAATTTGATGGACTCCTGCGACGAGGCTCGAACTCCAACCATTTGATCATTAGACGAGTGTCTTGCCAGAAAACCAACAATTAATTTATTTTCCAAAACCACAGATTTATCTGTTTATTCATTAAAATTAATTGTAAATTAAATTTTAAAGAAATGTTGATATTCGATGATATTTCTAGAAAAAATATTTACGCTAAGAATATTGGAATATTTGTGTGACTTGTAGATATAATATAAGGGGATGTATCCTTTGTAATATGGAAACAGGATGTTAAACCATAAAGGTCCCTTTACTGCATCGTTGATGTCGGAACAATGTTTAATAACAGGTTACGGGGATGAAAAATGTTTGCTATTGGTGAAAATTCTTTTGAAAAAATATATTCTACATGAAAATTTTGTTACCTTAAATGGTATTACTATCAACAATTATTTTCAAAAATGTTTAAATAAAATAATATTTAGATATATAGATATAGATTCATTTCTTTCACTTTGTCAGTCTTAGTGTTGAGGATTGTGATATTCTTGAAATACTCCATAACTAAAACTCTCCAGAAATGTTGGTAAGCAGCGTTGATCCATGTACAGTGAGTTTCCTGTTGTTTTTTTCCTTTATCAGTCCACCTATTGCATGTATTTTTGAGTCCCACCAGCGCAAATATTTAAGCCAGGTCTTTATTCGTTGCACCAGCGCTTTGGTTGTTCGGTTGATACGAAAGTCAAAAATTCATTATTTTGAATTTTCGACTTTCGTATCAACCGAATCGTTTATTATAATTTTTTAGTGAAAATGCATAACTGTTATGATTACCAAAATACGATTTTAAAAACACACTTATTATTGAAACACGACCTTAAATACGGATTGAAAATAGATATTACAATTTTTTGTTCCATAAATCTTTCAGATCAACACTAGAAATTGTTTTGTCATGTCAAATCAGTAACCCCACATTTAAGTAGTATCAGGCGGAGACTAGTACGCGCTCTGAAGCAAACTTTGTGGTGGGGAGTGATGACGCATATCATCTTCCACATATTTCAAAAAATTTTTTTACATAAAAATATATTTCACAGATTTAGTGGTACGATTTGACAAATAAAGGTAGGTATTTGTTAATTTTAATAAACTAAAAAAATTGTATTTTTTTTCCTTATAGGTATATTTTTTTGATTTTTTTCAGATACATATATTCATATGCCAAACTGCAGGGCAGTTTTACAGCATAGTTGCTCTACCGTTTAGCAAATTATTTTTTCGACATTATTTTTTAGTATTAATTTTTTTTAATTTTACAGAATACAAATATATAAATAATAAGTATTATAGCTTTAATATACGTGTATTTTTTCACTTTGGACTTTTTCGAGGCCAATGAAATTTTTCTGTCTTGCAAAATATCGAAGAATTAACACATCAATGTATGCACAACGTTTTATTCCACTGATTTGAGTTATTAGCCTAAGCCTATATAAGCCCAAGTCTAAGCCTAAATTGTTGAGTTAACAATGAACTCTCACTCTGTAAATAAAATAATGCTTAATTTAGTATCGACGAATTCGTTATTTAGTTTGTTAAAGATTCGTGGCACAACCTAGTCTCTTTTTCTTTCACCATACAAGTTGTTTGAGGTTGTTATTATCATTATTCGATCTGGCAATCGGGTAGTAAAGCTGTGATGCGAGTCTGTATGTATATTAGCATTATTTATTATTTCTTCCAGAATTATACTTTATTTTACTTTTTGGACAATTGGTAGTATTTTGTATACCTTGAATAATTTATTGTAGCCACCCTTGCATTTATTTCTATTATCTACTACTAAGTTTTAGAATAAAACACTTAGTAAATCTACACAAGGTTTCAATACCACCGTATCATGGTCAGGACGGACGCGTACTAATTACTAATGGGTTATTCGTAATTGTATGAATAACCCAATATTTTATATAATCCCCATTTCAGTGTGTATTTGTCAATCTTCCACACCCCACCACAAATGACCTTGATCCCGTTCAAAAATTAACTTGTTTACCAAAATAAGTAAAAGTTACTCCATGTGGTTTACACAAAGATTTTTTATTAATTAAAATTAAATTACTAACTAACTAACCATCACGCCGTTTCCCCGCAGGGGTAGGCAGAGAGGATTGAACGCCACACTCTTCTATCCTGGCACACCACTTTTGCTTCGGCCACATACATTCATCTTCTCACTCGTTCTATGGTTGTTGCGGCTTTTAACAGGGCCATCCTCAAATACTTGTACCTGATCGTGCCAGGTCTTTCGCGGATGCCCTCTATTCCTGTTGCCTTCAACACTCGCCTCATATATTTTCTTAACCATCCTTTCCTCGTTCATACATTCCACATGACCAAACCATCTTAGCACTCCTTTCTTTATTCTATCTACCACACTACAGCCAGCATTGCATTCACTTCTAATTTGTTCATTCCTCACTCTATCGACCAAAGATTTTGCACACAAGCGTCTTAGTGACCGCATTTCCAGCGCATTCAGTCTACTTTCATTCCTCTTTTGCCAATTCCAGGCTTCACTTCCATACATAAGGGTTGGCGCTAGAACGCCATTATGTACCGCTATAAATTAAAAGTAAGTTTAACTACACCACGCTACAATCTTAAAAAAATAAGTCAATTGTGTTCAACAAAAATACGAAAAATATTTTAAGAAATAAAAATATCATAAAACTTTTGAATTTGAGTCCGAGTAATTTAGAGTCAACAATTCAATTAGCGATTTCAGGGATGACACCCTGACCGGGAGAAGTCTACCCTTCAGGGGGTGCTGGGCAGTGGACATGCCCCGTCCGAATACCTCCCCGTACCGCCGAATAATTCCAGTAATGGCCGAGCAGTTTCAGATTGAAGGCAAATTGGCTTTCGCCTTGCAGAACATCATCAAACGGGATTCCTGGCGTACTCCCGACGTTCTCGGCTCGCGTCCACGGAGATGTCTTCATAAGCGGGATTCATCATCAACTCCAGGCCTATTGATATAACTATTTCTTTTTAAGTTTCTGAGATTCGATTTAAGATAAATATTCAATTTTATTAATATTTTTAATATTTAAAGCATTAACTTTGTGGTTAGACATTATAACAGTGTTAGTTAAATTAGTAAAGATCACTACCAGATATAAGGAGAGAAGTGGTGAATAATAAAGCACCTCTAATAATTAACCAAATCTGTAAGCAAGTTAGTGCATGCTTGTGTCTGACAAGAGTAACACGTATGTGATAAATATTGGTGAAAGTTAAACAATACTATGGTTGTATATAGTGTTGTGAACATAGTAGTGTAGAGTTGGTCCTGACGAAGAGACGGGTACGTCTCGAAATAGGTAGACCTCAATCCTGGTTAAAATGGTGTTTACTAATTTAACCAACACTCTGTTAATATTCAATTTTTATAATTAATCTAATTATCACACTAATTCACTAACGCGGAGATATATGAATATAATGGAATGTCTTGCTTTTCTGTTTTAAAATGCACCTTTTACCTCATTCATACAATGATGAAGCCGAGGCTTTTCACATAGTTATTCTTAAAATTAACACGACCACTATCAATATTTAGTTTACCCAAAGTATTCCCAGATTTTCACGGTCGTTCAGAATCTTTTGGGTAGAATTTTTTGGGATTATGTGCCATGCTTAACGATCGTTCTAGCTGAAATTTATAATTCCATTACAAGTATACCACATTAGCCCTGATGATGGTCCCTGCAAGGGGACACATCACTCAGAAAGTTCGTATGCATACGGCGCAATATCTCGGAAAATTATATGCCTGCTTACCCCTATATTTCAAGAGACATTGAACATCCTTATCATCCTCTCCTTGCTCATTTATTATACGTAATCAAACCACCTAAGCGATCATTTATTATTTTCCTTTTTAATTATTTGTCTGATGATTCTTAAGGCGAATGAAGCTTATGATCTTTTGTCTGCGAAAGTTATCGATAACCTGTGTAAAAAATCATACACGAATAGTCACCCTTAGATTTTTTAAAGATTCAAAAATTATAAATTATTTATCGGTGTTTTAAAACACTCTTTCAAATATGATAATAAATATTAATATTTTTTTCAAATAGATCGTCAATAGGTCATTACTGACCCTTGTAGATAGTTCTTGAGTGACACTAGAGTGCAAAATATAAATATAGCTCGAGCTACCGTTATAAATAACTATCAAATAGTTCAAGTATATCTAGTTTTTGAACTAAGCCTGTTTTTATAGAGGAAATTAATAGCCTTATTCGTTTTTATACAACTTAGTGTGAAATAGGATAAAAAAAATGAACAGAATACAGAAAGAAGAATAGAATAGAAAGAGACTTGTAGATCTCAACGATCGGATAGGCATTTTTATGTTTATTTGTGAGATTATTGTGGGCTTGCCTAGTTTATTATTGAATTTTTGTAGAGTTTCATAGGTCTACATTATTTTTCTTTTCTAGAGAGATTAGAGACCTTTTTGATATGTCAGAGATTTAAGGAACATTCTTTGTATTTTTTTCACTGTATTCTTGTGGTCTTCGTAATTGGTTAATAATAATTACCTGTTAAATTCAATAGATATTTTTAACACTTAATATGAAGAGTATCGTTATATGGTGAAGCAGATACTAGAAACTCGTCCCCCTCCCTGATCATGTATATTATATATATCACGAGCCCCTTTATGTTTATGTTAAAGCTAAATTTGGCGCTTAAACTATGTTTTATCTGTCAATGTCAAATTGACTTATTTATGATTATGTCCTATTTGTGTTATCATTTAATTGTGGGAGACATTTAACTATTTTTTTGTATTTCATCTTATCAACCAATTGTGTCTCCTTTTTGGATGACCGAATTAAATAAAAAAAATTAAATAAAAAAATTGGGTGAACAAATGTTGATGAGAACTCCGACAAATTTCTAATTGATCGGAAACGAAATATGAATTCGTTCAAAGTTATTATTACTGAAGGATCGTAGAATTTTTTTGTTATTCTGAAAACGAAGCCGAGAGTTTTGGTTGCTATTTTTGTGATATTACGAGTGGTGGTGAAATTTGAGGAAGAGGTCGAAGATAATTCCCAGATCTTTAAGAACCGGTTAAAATTTTAGTGGGGTATGACAAGTGTATTTTTTTCCAGGGATGTCGAATAGCATTTCTCGATGTTGAAGTAGTGATTGTTTTAAATACACCACTGAAATGAATTAAGCTAATGGGATGTCGTGAGAGGTGGATATGGATTAAAAAAAAATCAACTCGTTATCAAAGAGCAGTACATCGGAATATTTATTGACTTCATGTGATTCGTTTATAAATATTAGGAAAATAAGGAGCCCAAAACAGAACCTTGACTTACGCCAGAACTAATTAAAAGAGGGGTGCTTGAGCGACCGCTAATTAGGTAGTAGACCACAAATACAAAATTTTATGAGTTTTTCTAAGAGAAGGGTTTGATTTACCTTATCAAGAGCCTTGGTAAAGACAGTGTATACGAAGGTCGTCAGTTATCTCGAGCCTTTTGAATAAGATTTGAGTATATTAGAACATAAGACGTAACAAAACGAGTGAAAAGAAGCTACATTGAATTGGGGTACTTTTGTAATTGAAGATAACTTTGAAGATAAGAGACTCACAAACCTTTCCGAAAAAGTATAGTTTGACAGTTGGTTTGTAGTTTGTTGCATCAATTTTGTCGATTCTAAATTCTAATTTCATTTCATCAATTCTAAATTCTAAAAGTTGTATTATAAATAAAATTACGCAATTATTTATTCGTTTACTTTGTGGAAAATGAAAAAGTAAGTGTGCAAGTATTCCATAATGTGCGATTTGATAAAAATATATCTTGTACACGTTTGTAGAAGAATTAATAATGAATTAACATTTTTTTTCTGGTAATATTTAATCTTGGTTTTAAATCATTTATATCACAAATGCAAAAAAAAGATTCAATGAATATTTTAGATGAACTCTTTTAAATCCAGATATTTTTGTCTGTAATAAATACAGAAAACAGTGTGTATAACATAACTCACCGTATTCAAGCGAAAGAAATATGTTACGGTTTGAAAAAATATCGCATACTTCAATTGAAATTAATTTCTTATTCAATAAACTTTCCGACAAAGCACGATTCCTTTCACGTAATATCACATTTATTTTTCGTTTGTTATCGAATCACTTATAAAACTCGACAAACACCAAACTCGGGAGAAATAATTTATTGCCGTATTTTAATAGCGGTAAAACAAAAAATACACTCCTGAATTATTTATTTATTTATTTATATTCAATAATAATGAGAAAAACACATAAATCTTAAATCTGTCGGCGTGAATTTCGTTCTTTCGAAATATATTATAGTGGGGTTAGTGGGGGAACCAACTTTCCGGAGTGTTTCTCAAGAATCGATTACGGACTTCAAACTCTTACATGTGTATATTATTATTATCATGTTTTTTTTCACCCTTTGTATAACAATACCGAAAATAAAAGGAAACGGATATTTTGCTATAAATTTCTGAATTTTTAAAATGAAAACGTGTATAGAGTCTGCCAGTTAAAGATGCCAAAACTAACACATAAACAAATAATTTGATAATATGCAGGTCCGTAAATGTGTTAGCAGAAATCGTATCGTTGATTGCTTAAAGTCATGTCTTGACGGACTTGCAATAAAACTTTTAGTACATATCCAACTCTTGAGGCGGATGCATGCTTGTTTGTTTAAAAAAAATACGGTGACCATGCGATAGAAAACATTTAGTCAATCATAAAGGGGAATGTAGGGTCTAGAAATGTGGATGTGACGTTGAGTTCCGTCGAAAAATTAGTCAAAGAGAAGGAGTCGTCAATCACTAGCGTTGAGTGGGGTAATATTTGCAGTTGCAGGATGTAGGAAGAGGCCTATATCCAGCAGTGGAGAGACGAAGGCTGATGAAGAAGAAGAAGAAAAAGAAGATGCAAAGTAAAATGCCAATATTGGGAATGGGACACTGCATTTAACGATTTCACCGATAAAAGTAATTTAATTTTTATTGTGCCTGATGACGAAAGTAATGGCGTATTTGATTGTAATGCATAATCATAATTTTTTAGATTCGTTTTAACGGTTATTTTTTTTTGTCATTTTTCTTTTATCTTTTCATATATATAGTATATTTATATATTACTTATGAAACAAAATGTATAAATCAAATTATTTTGTGTACCCTGAATCTAAATTTTTGGAAATGATTTTAGAAATATATTTATGTGGTAATGTTATAAATAAAATCAAATATTTTTGTATTTATATACTATGGTCGTCCTATGAGCTTTGGTATCTTTAACTGGTGGAAACTATACTTTAAGCCTGGATTTTACATGTCTTAAATCAAATATCGTTACGTGGGTGCCGAAATAGGTCATATCCACACTATTATTACAACTACATAAAATAATATGCGAGGACTATTCTTGGATATGGCTAAGAATCGAATATATTTATCGGAAAACTAAAAAAAAATATGTATTCTGCCTTATAAAAATGCTGAAATGGTCAGAGTTCAAAGAGCGAACCATTGAACTATTGAGGTAAAAGTTGTTATAGTGGAAGTTCTTTAGTGGATGTCAAAGCATTTGACGGACTCGTTTCACTGGTACTACACTGTAACTGGAAATGATAGCGAGGATGAAGAAATTATAGAGGAGGAAATAGATTTGGAAGAAGAACCTATGGAACACAGAGAAATACGCCAAATTTGACAGGAATGTCACCAAATGAGATGATTTTTAACACAAAGGCATAGAACGCGGTTTGACATGTTTAAACCGCGTACGTAGACAAAAAATCAAGCATAAAACTAAAATCAAGGTATTTGTACAGTGAAGGGGAAAAAGTATTTTGTAAAAATGTAAACGATAAAAAATGGGTTATTGGTAATGTTGTTAAAATATTAAGTAGAATAACATATTTAGTGAAGAAAGAAAATAATATTAGACAATATCATGCAGATTCATTAAAACCTTGTAATTTAGAACAATCATAAAGCGAGTGTGAAGAAATTATAGAGGAGGAAATAGATTTGGAAGAAAAACCTATGGAACAAAGAGAAAAACGGAATATAAGGCCCCCAGTGAAACTTGGTTTATAATGTGAACTAGAATGTAATGGTAATATAAGTTTTATAATGTCATCTAGAATATAAGTTTTATAATTTAATCTAGAATACAGTGGAAATATAAATTTTGATAATGTACTCTAGGGGTATATAAGTTGTATTATGTAGGAATGTGTAATGCTTCCTTTTAGACAAAAAAGGAAGTATTACTATTCTGTCGTAACAAAATAAATTTAGAATAAGTAAATATTACATATTCCGTCCTAACCAAATAATACGCGAAATCGCACACGTCGAGCGAGGCGGCCGGAGCCAGCGCGCGTAGGTTATACACACAGGCTTACGAGTCACACACACTATGATAGTATCCCTGTCCACCGCCGTCGCGGGGCCTCCGGGCAGGAGACGCTAGGCGTGTCACCACAGGCCGCGCTGCCATACTCTTGGAGCAACTGTACCGGCGCGCAACCCCCCCCGCACCCTCTTCCGCTCCGCGCTAATATAGGATAGCCGCCTGCCCGGCAAGTCAGTCTCCACCAGTCAGTCTTCGAGTCATCATCCGGGAACCGAGCTCTGCGGTGCGTCAGCTACGCCGCCCGCCCTAAGCAAATTACGACCGCCATTTGTATAAAAGTTACGGTGCCGGAATTGTTCGTTGTAAATTTTCAAATGTGAGCCAATAACATACCTCTCGCCGTGTTACAAAGCTAAACAGTGTGTTCAAACGATTTAATAATATACTTCCCGCCGTGTTATAAAGTTAAACAGTGTGTTCAACTAGTTTAAACGCATATAGCAACGAGTTCGTCGTGTGAGACAATGTCGGTCTCACAATAAATACATTATAATAATCGTTCTCTATGTTTTTATAAACAAACAGGGTGAAGTAAACCAAAGTTAAAAAAAAGTTCCTCGCAAGCGCCTTGAGCCCCCTTTACAAAAAATATAATACATTACTATTGGCGTCCTGAACATTCCCCGCCAACAAGGGGTATAATAAAAACAATCGTTTTCGTGCCCTATTAAACAACGCCTGTTCTTTTAAGTTTTAATAAAAATACTGTGCTCTTGGACTTCATAAGATTCCGCGGTCATTGGCGTCTTTTTGTTTAAATCGCCATAAACTTCGGCCGCTCCGCTAGGCATTCCGACCGATCAGCTGACGGAAGACAACCGTCCGCCGCCTCCTACAGCTGGTCAGGGCTGGCACCCTTACTAAAGGTGGTCGATCCACTCCATACTCAGAAGAAAAATTACAGGTTTCAAGTGTTTGATTATACCTATACATAATTTACAGGAGCCAATTAGGGCTAATCTCTAACATTCACAAACTATTTACAAAAGTTACCAAAGGGATAACCAAGTGACATTAATCGAACTCAAATGATGTAACTTTTAAAATAGGAAACATAAAGTCTGTTCCAATCCCTGTTCCTACTTACTCTTATATCCCAGGAGCCTCTACTGGGCCGACCTCTGGAAGCTTAACTATATGTAAATTAATATTCTGTATTGGACCCGACTGTGATTAAATTCCGTTATAAAGGAGTATCCATTTTGACTTTAGTAGCCACCAGGGTCATACTTGATAATTCGGCGCTGTGTTTTTCCTAAACCTTTTTACTATTGTATTTCATTGTCCCGTATGAAACCATGTTTATAAACTGTATAATATACTGTAAAATTTGTGCCTTTTGAACTATTCTCTGTGTACTGAACTGACTGGATAACATCTTTGTAATTAAACCTCATGTAAAAACCATACAGGCCCTGTTTTTTTATTTTACTTTCTCCATACAATTCCCCAACCAATCTGAAAGAAAGTAACGGGAATGGACCACAACCATTGAGGCTTAGAATCCTGGTAAGATAACCCTGAACGTGGTTGGTCAGTTAGATCGTGTAGAAGAAATTCTACATATGAGAGAGCAAGTACGTTCTCGGCAACCGCGTTCAGGGGTTTGTTGGTAAATTGGACATGTCACTGGCGCCCAACTCATGGGCCACCCCTTACAGATTTCAGATTGGTCAAAAAATGGTTACACATTGTATGGATAAAGTAAAAAATAATGTCAATCAGTACACACTCTTTTATGTAATCTTGTAGAACTCTAGCATTTGTTGTAAAAACTGTTCCACTTTCCTCCCACATCCTAAGACTGTCGTACCGCGTAAAAATAATCGCCATTAATTACCAAAATAATTCGCGCCATTCCCCGTCTACAAAAATCGCCCACTGTACGACTCATAAGTTTTGGACCACATCGAGTACACTCGGGCTCAAAAGTTTTGATACGCCTAGCTATCATCGTAATTCAAATTTCAATTTTCTAAATCAATAACTCGGCTGCTTGCAATTACAAATATTACTCGAGTTCACCACTAACCTTACCATGGAAACCCTTTCTAGCATTCCTAATTACCAAACTGCTCGTTTACACACGTTAAGAAAGGCTCTTCGCGATCAAGGAATAACCCCATTATCTGGCTTGGCCGCATTGCGCGAGCAAGCCAGACTACACAACGAATCCTGCACGCAACCACATGTGGCTCCAATCGCCCATGCCCATGCGTACGAGGACCTGTCTATGGCGCCTGAACTAACAACGGATACACCTTTGACAGTAACCGAATCTACTACAACCGCTACCCAGGCACCCTCATTATTACAACCAGAAGCGCGATTAAGAATTCCAAATGTCAACTTTGGCTCCTGGCCAGTCACTCCTTATTCTGGCACCGGCGACGCGCGCGAATTTTTAATTCGCCTAGAGGAAATAGCGCGCGCGCGCTGCTATCCCGTCCAACAGCTGACTCATGTCCTTCCAGAATTTTTAAAGGATAGGGCGTTAATTTTCTATAGGGCTACTATTCGAGCAGACCTATCTTGGAACCAGTTCAAATCATCTCTCCTCCATAGATTCGAGCGGCCGGATTATTCGGTCGACAAGAAACTCGAAATATGGACATCGAAACAATCCGATTCCGAAACAGCCGCGGATTATGTGACTAGAATCTTAACACTCAACCACATCGTTGACACTCCTCTGTCAGAGGAAGAACTCCTTCAGGTCTTCGGCCGTGGACTGCTCCCGAGGTTCGCAGCAGTCCTAGTCAGTTCGCGACCCACGTCGGTGGCCGCCCTAGAGTCACTATGTTCCGCGTTCGAACGACTAGACTCTCCTTCGTTAAAAGGCCCTCTCGGACAGCCTCCGCGCAAGGCCCCTAACCCAAGAGCAATTGCGTCGGCCCCTACTAAATCAAGATCTCCGCGCTGCTTTAATTGCAACGAGCGAAACCATTTTTCTAGAGAGTGTCCCCGGCGACGAAGGGCAGCCGGTCAGGCACCGCCGCCAAGACGGTCGCTGCGCTTACAAATAAAAAGTGAAGGCATACAGCCCAGTAAACGCCCGAATTCGGTGGTTCCCTTCCCCGATGCATCGAGACCACCACCTAACTTTCC
>JADDOH010025133.1:0-50181 GCA_016648135.1 Agrypnia vestita | reverse complement strand
AGAGATGGCAACTCACTATTTATAAAAGAACATTGTTCGATGAAGTCTCAATTAACATTTCAAATCAGCCTATAATTATTTACTCTTTTGATTGCGTACATTTTTTTCCAACAATTCTTTTCATTTGGAGTCCCGGTCTTATTATTAGACCATTGTCGATAAGACACGTTTCACAATAGTTATTAAAAAATTAGGACTCTCATTGACCACACAGGGTCTAGCGATGAGGTCATGCCGATGTTAAAGGTCATTTTCAATCGACGCACAGCGCGCAGTTCATTTTTTATCATCTCCGATATTAATAAGCTCTTGTGAATAATATGTAGGTATATGTTTACGTCTAGAGTACATCCTGGGGCGCCGCACAAAACGTTTCTGGTCAAATTACAAAACATCACTAATGATCGAACAATGAGTACTTTGTAATAATTATGTAACGTTGACCTATCACATATAATTGATTAAATTAGTATCTTAAATTGACTTCGTCTTAATCGTAAACAACTAACAAATTAAGTGTTACTAAGTTACGGTTATCTAAGTGAGTTTATAGAAAATAAAATACAAGGTAATTTTACAGTGTAGGTACACAAATGTGACGAAATTTTCCAAAGCTAAAGCGCTTTTAGCACTTTTTTTCGTCACGAGCTAGAAAACATTTTATTTATTTTTATTTATTTATTTATTTATTGAAATTAACGAACATAGTCCGATAAAACATAATACATTACATGAACAACATAAAATACATCAGAATATAAGTTATAGCAATTTAAAACTAACTCAACGACAAATAATAAAAAGTTCTAACAAGATGGAGACAAGATCTGGACTATCTAATCAAAGATTGTTTGAATCTGGACAGACTTACACCGAAGATGTCTAGATCCTGTCTTGAGTTTATAAGACGGCGTAACCGTGACATGGGAGCATGTAATCCATAATTAGCTCTATGATGGCTAAGGAAAAACACTTCATTATTTCTGAGTCTACGGAAAAGGGATGTTGAATTTTATTTGGCCCAATAACATCAGTGTGGTCGTTCAATATTTTGAATATGATGATCGAGTCAGTGTTTTCTCTATATTTTTGGAGGTTATAATTTTTTAACATTGACTCAATTTCACTGTAGTAGTCTCCTTTATCCAAGTCCATCACCTTTTTTTTCCAACTTTTCTTAAGAAACGATGTTGCACGGATTCGATATGACTTATTTGGATTATATAGAAGGAAGACCAAAACACAGAGGCATATTATAAGATAGGATGGACAAGTGAACACTAAAAGTTTTGGTAGTGTAAATATTTGTGAAATCAGAAGACATTGTGTTGACAAAGCCTAAGTGTTTTAAGGATTTATTTACCACACAATCGATTTTATAGCATTTTAATATACATAACAAAACTTGATCACTTTCTTTATATATAATATATATTTAATGTATGCCAGATGTCAAATTACTATAAAACAGCAATATAATCAATCTCGTGTTTTATTATAACATATTGTTAAAGCATACGCGTATTATTAGCGCCCGTGCACCAGTCGCCCGGAATTGTAAAATGGACAGGGATGTTTAAAAAATGTATTTTTGCCGTCAATATTTCTACATGCACAACGTAAAAGTGTTAATAAGTAAACATATAGAGTGTAACAGAGCTAGTCTTTCATTCGCATTCTAATTCTAAGCTAATAGGTGTGTAAATTACAAATTGAAAATGTTCCAACATCAATGTACTCATATCAATACTTTTTGAGATTGATTTTTTTTCAATATTTCAACCAGAGCTTCTGTAACACGTTGAAGTGGTGAAGTGACTTATATCGAGTATTACAATTAATTCATTGTAATACAACTATAGCTTTTTTAAATTTTATATTTATCTAACACATGACCGTCACCGTTAAATTAATTTTTAAACCAAAAAAGTGGTTGTACTTTTTTCTACGGCGGCTTCAAGTTTATAAATCCTTGGCAAAAAAAAAATTGGTTTAAGACACCTATGTCATATGGATGCATCGTGCAACTTTTTAATTCTGCTGTTACTATTACTACTGATGTTACTATTATACTAATTTTGTGGTTCTACACGATAATAATTAGATCTACGCCTCGGATAATATTTTTTACTTCATGCTTTATCAAATTCATAGAACATCGAACCTACAAAGAACAAAATAAGTACTGTTTTTCGTGCATTTAGAAATTTTGTAGAAAGACTCCAACCTGTAAAACGCGTCATATCTTCTTAAATATTTTTTTTCTTATAATTACATTCAAATGCAATGAAAAACATCTCAATAGTGAGCCCTATGCAAAAAAAATATTAAATAAATGTTTTAGATTTTTGTAGATTCAAATTTTTAGAAGCCATTTTCTCAGTTCCATGTTTTTTGGGATGAACTCATTTCACAGAGCTACGTCCAATTATGCTTCGAATTTTATCTGAATATTCAATATAAGTCACTTTAATGATATTCAAAAGTTTTTCAGAAATATGGAAAAATATGCAAACCTTGAAGTCGCTTATCTCCATAATTGTTTATGTAAGGACATTGATATTATATTATTAATTTCTACTCATAATTTAGATAAGAATCTACGTGCAAAGTATTTCGGACTATTTTTGTTATATCCTGAATTATTGTATATTGCTGAATGATGGCTATCGAAAGGATATTGCTGATGAACGATGTCGAAAGGAGAGTGACTGCGGGAAACAAAGTTAATGGTGCATTAAATGCAATTATGGCCAATAAGAATCTGTTAAAGGAAGCAAGACTAGCGGTACATAATGGCGTTCTAGTGCCAACCCTGATGTATTGAAGTGAAGCCTGGAATTGGCAAAAGAGGAATGAGAGTAGACTGAATGCGGTGGAAATGCGGTCACTAAGACGCTTGTGTGGAAAATCTTTGGTCGATAGAGTGAGGAATGAACAAATTAGAAGCGAATGTAATGCTGGCTGTAGTGTGGTAGATAGAATAAAGAAAGGAGTGCTGATATGGATTGGTTATGTGGAACGTATGAACGAGGAAAGGATCGTTAAGAAAATATATGAGGCGAGTGTTGAAGGCAACAGAAATAGAGGACGTCCGCGAAAGACCTGGCACGATCAGGTACTAGAAGTATTTGAGGAGAGCCCTGTTAAAAGCCGCAACAACTGTAGCACTTGTATGAGAAGATGTATGAATGTGACCGAAGCAGTGGTGTGCCAGGATAGAAGAGTGTGGCGTTCAATCCTCTCTGCCTGCGGGGAAATGGCGTGATGGTTAGTTAGTTTTGTATATTGCTGGAATTATTGTATATTGTGAGCTCTGAGCTTGGTACGGATTTCAAGACCTCTGTAAGATGAGTCTTCTAGTTGAACATTAATCACTTGGTAACAATTGCTCATCAATAGTTTCTCGAGTATAATTATTGGGGCTCCCATCGTTATTAGTATACTGACATGTGAGTATACTAATAATATATTTAGATATATATATAGAGTATACTAAAATGGCAGTGGGCTGGACATATGGCTCGACAGGAGGATACTAGATGGGCTAGATACCCAGAATCCTACAGTGGAGGCCCTGGACAAAAAATAGAAGCGTCGGAAGACCTCCCAAAAGGTGGTCCGATGACATAGTCCAGCAAGCAGGAAGAACCTGGATGCGAATGGGGAGAAACAGAGACGAGTGGAAAAAAATGTAAGAGGCCTACATCCAGCAGTGGAGAGAAAAAGGCTGAGGAAGAAGAAGAAGAAGATGTGAGTAATATGACTTCTCTTCATCTGCATCTGATTAACCAAAACCACAGGATCCTGTAACAGGTGTACTCTTCAAAATGTCGTCTTAAGAATTTGACATTAAAACTGTAAAAAATGACGTCTCGCTAGAAAAGTGACATATGAAGATTGTTGTGATATAATAGGCACGGTTGCGATAGAAGATTCTGGATTCTGGAAGTCCTGGGAGCATAGTAATTTTTTTGGATAGATATAGATTTGTTTTTTTATAGTTTGGCAGAGATAGTGATGATGATACGTGGTAGAGTATAAAGCAGTTTACTCTCCCTCCACACATGTATTTCGGATAATTTCGATTAATTAATAATGTCTTATGCAATATGCAGTGTTGTAGATTTTTGTCAGCTACAAGCACAACACATTGTTTCTTGCAAAAATCACTTTAATGCATTGAAATCAATTGCATGTTAAAAATCAGAGTTTGTTATACATAAATATCGCAAAGAAGTTTTAGAAATATGCGTTTTTCATCCATAAACTATCCATTTCATACATATTTTATTTTATATTATTTTACTGTATCATATTTTATAGATTATTATTTGTGATTATTTTTCTCATTTCATTTTATTTATTCTATCATATTTCATAGCTTTTTTAGTCTTGTCACTTTTTTGCGTTTTTATTTATATTCTTACCAAATTACTTTCTTTCTTTTCTTTCTTTGCATTCCAATTATTTATTCATTTTAATTTTTCTTTTACTTTTATTTTAGCATGCCACATCTTTTCAGGATCCATATAAAAGACGCTGTTTTGATAAAAAATGTGAAATTTTCGTTTGCATTTATTTCCCTATTTTTCCTGCATCTCACACGATACTCTCATGTATTTTAATATTTTTGTTCTTGATTTTTACTGCATGTATTTTCTTTCAAAATAAATATTAATGTCGATCTTGGGGATAAAATGTAAAAAAAAAATTTACCTACTTCAGAACAGGTATTTCTATATATCTAGCATAGTATATTATCTAATTTATTTGTATTATGTTTATGTATCAAGCAATCAATTTTGTACAAGAAATGCCGATTTATCGACAATGAAATGAAATAAACAAAACGTAAAATCGTTTTAAGGGGTTTTGTAATTAAGCGCTACATATAAATGTTACAAGTTAGTTGAGGTCACAACGCTAAACGATTGCAAAAGTTCTTGTAAGTCTTAACGATTGTAAGAGTCAAAAATATAATGGCATAGGTGAGCGGTGTGAGCTTCGTACAGCGTGCGTGTCGGGTATATCTAATTGCTGATTAGTCGACACGTTTTAGGGCATGTAACACTATAACCCCAGATCACCATAGCATCTATGTAAGCGCTGTGTCTTGTTTGTTTTATTATGAATAATACCAGTACCAGCAGACTAAATGCTTCACATCAGGTATGTAGGTACCACAGAACATAGCTGACTCATCTGGTGTAAGCCAATACTTGCGGTCAGAGCTGGAGTGCCAGGTTCGATGCCCGCTAAAAGGATACAAACAAGAACCTAATTCACTTAAGTTTCTTTTTTTCTTTACATAGAGATGCGAACACGGAATACGTGTCGCATCAATATTCTTACTATTATCAAACTAAGCCAAACGCTTGTGCTATAAAAATAGGACTAGCTTGCTGGTCTGGAGTGAGATTTGACCCGCGACCTTTGGATCACGAGGCGAGAGTCCTAACCGCAAGCCAACAAGCCACTATTTAAATCTGTTAATCTGTGCTATTCTGAATAGAGCAATATTAGGATGTCAGATCTTTATCCCAATCTTGAAAGGTGTGTACAACATTGTATTGCCGCCAATTTCGACGTTTTGAGTTTGACATGTTTGAAATCAGAAAGCTTTAAAACGTAAACAAACGTTAAGTTATTCACAATTGCGAATAAGGAGCTTTCTAATTGATTGAATTCATTAATTTCAAACCTATCAAACAAAAAAGAAACGGCGTCACAATGTTACGCAATAACTGTCATGATTAGAATTAGCAATATTGCTTAGTTCAGAATACAGATGAATATATTTTATAAACTTATTAAGAAATATTTCAATAAATGAGATGTTCTCAGGTTTTCACGGCCGTTCGGAATCTTCTGTGTGTAGTTTTCTGGGATATTCTGCCGTGTACATGTGACCTCTTTGGCCGTCGTTTCGGATTCCATAGCAGGGTCCATCATCGCATCAGTCCTGATTTTATTTCGTTATTTTTTAAATAATTACATTTACGCCAGACCTCCTTAATCTCAATATAACAACATTGTTGTAATATGTTAAGACAAAATATACGAGTGGTACTTATTTATGTGCGCCTTAATTTTCTATGAGAAATGTCAATACATCTGTCAAATGATTAGTTTGGTATCAAAATGTACCCAACCCCAATTTTTTGGATTTTAATATCAATTTATTAACTAAGCTCATTCCTACATTTTAAATATTAGTTGACTATCGTATCAAGTATGAATCTGAGGTTATTTCAACTAAGTACTCAAATTTTAAAAGCACTATTATTATAGCGGAAATTTTTACTATAATTTAATATTTGGACACATTGTATGAATAAATTTGTAGATGTTTGTGAAATAAACTGGTTTCTATTATGTTTTAAAATACACCTAACTCTTTTTTTACACTGCAGATACGTTCCAACGAAAGTTACACTATTATACAGGGTTATTTTTTTATCAATAGTTATGAAGATATACGACACCTAAGTTTGCTTTTTTTTTTTAATATTCTGACTTATTTTTTGTAAAACGTTGTACTATCATTACAGTAACTTATATCTAATATGAAAAATTCATTCACAAGTAGAATAAGATGAAAAAATCTTCAAATTCCAATTAGAATTTTTTCAGAGTTTTCATAATTTTATTAAACTTTTTTGAAATGAATGATTTTTTTGTCATCGATATAAGTTACTGTAATGATACTCTAACGTTTTGTAAAAAAAATAAGTTAGAAATATTGAAAATAAAATGTCTTTTATATTGCATAGCTCCACAACTATTGATATTGGATATCCACCTGTAAAGTAATGTGGACTAGCTCTGTTACACCCATGTGTTTCGAAAATTTTAAAAACCGCATTTTGTGGATCATGTTATTTCAAAATTGTATAAAAAAGAGTTAGGTAATATTAGTTCTTATTCTATATAATATTCATCACGACAAAATTGACGAAGGGTACAATGTTATATTACAGCGGTTAAAACACGATTATTAAGATAACGGAAACCAATGAGAATAGACCCGTTATTATGTTTCGATCGCAAATGAATAATTTTCTCAAAAGTTATTTTCGTTATCTTAATTCATAATTTAATTTCAAAGATTCAGTTCCGAAAGTTCAAAATAAATAAAATGGTGCCTCTATAAAACCGGAATACTAATGTACCCTGAATAATATAAGACATTCATTTTATATCTTTAACCCCTTGTCATATTTGAATACCCATTATGCAATCATATTAATATATTCACGAGGTTTTACGCAATGATTTGAGTGGTGAGTGGAGTAAGCGTACCGTTTCACGAATATAAAATTTAAATAGCAAATTAAAACCATGCGACAATCCCCGCGTTTAAGATGGCTACGAATTTTATGTAAATCTGGTAAAACGGAGGGCCTTTTGTACTGAAAATCATTGTGCAATCGTTTCATTCGGGAGGAATTATTTCACCATATTAATTTCGCCCAACGTCACGGCGTAACTTCAAAATAAAAGGAACCCGCAGGAGGCATGCTTTGTCGCTCATTTATTTTAAAGGTAAAGCGGTAAAAGCAGGCATAATCAAAAGAAGCGAGGGTGACTGTGTGTGAATAGGCGCCCGGCTGCCGGTTTGAGAACGCAACAAGAAAATACCGCAAGTCTCGCTAGCAAGCATGTATAGCTACCAGTGCATAATTAATTCAATTTTTTGAGTATGAGGTATAAGTTTTTGAATATTTTTATGTACGCATGTACAATTTAATTAAAATAATCGATATTTTAATGGTTTTATGGATACTGCAATATAGGAAACAGAACGGTTAATTTTTGTCTTTTTTAAAACGATATATTTAACACCTTGTAGAAAATATTAATATCTGAATAGCACCACTTCTTTTTCAAACTTTATACAATCAATTTGTAATTAAAGTATATGGTCTTTAGTGTACCAAAGATAACTCTATTGCATTAAAACTAAGATAGTGTTTCGGGGTTATAATTGTTTTGATGTTATATCAATATATTTGTTCATATTTTTTTGAGAAAATCCTTCAATAGTAAATGGATCTATCATAATAAAATTGATTAAAAGCCTGTTTAGCTATGGGTTTTGTAAAGTGATTTACTAAGTTTACGTTAAATTTAGCAAAATCGAGAGCAAATACAAAAATCGTGTACTGGGGCCTCTTAATAGTTTGCACAGCGTATTTGGAATTTGAATGAATCAATTAATAGTTTAAAATATGTATTATTTTACTTTGTAATACACACACAATATGAGTTATTAAATTACTACTATAGTTTCCAGAGGAGCATTCCCTCTCATCATCAGGTATGGATAATAACTTATCTTACTTACTTACAAAATTTATCAATTTAATCGGGTTGGTCAGGGGGCGCGTGTTGAGGAGGGATATTTTAATCCGCAAAAAGCTCTAGGATTGGTGAAGTGAAATAGTTTGGAATTCTAGAAACTCGTCAATAAATAATATCACATTTCAGTCCACTTCACCAATCCTAGAGCTTTTTGCGGAAAAAATACCCCTCCCCACCGCGCGCATCCTGACCTATTGATTGATATTGACAAATTTGTATTTAAGTTAGTTAACATCTATTCCTGATGATGAGAGGGACTGCTCCTCTGGAAACTATAGTAGTAATTTAATAACTCATATTGTGTGTGTAATGCAAAGTAAAATAAAACATATTTTAAATTATAATGATCACCACGCAGTATCGGCCAAATCTTTCAACAATTAATAGTAGTTTACATATTAAAAAGATGGATTTTAATGAACAATGATAAATAAATTCGTTACCGGAAAGTGTATACCTATCGACTTTTTTGCGTGACTTGGTAATTTCACAATCATCTATACTAATGTTATAAAGAGGAAAGATTTGATTGTGTGTTTGAATTGAATAGGCTCCGGAACTACTAGACCGATTTAAAAAATTCTTTCACATTCAGAATCCTACATTATCCCTGATGTACTAGGCTATAGAATATTTTCAAAAATGTTAGGGATCCGTATGAAAACTTCGATAATGTAACCCAACGTGTGAAAAAATTATGAAAAAAAAACCTTATATTGCGTACGCTGCGGAAATTATTGCCAATAGAGCAAAGTAATGCACTACAGTTTTATAGAGGACATTAATATGTACAAAAAAGTCTGCGATACCATATATCTAAGTATTACAGTAATGTTACAATAACTTATGTTAACATTAGATGGAATCATTGTTATTTAGAGAACAGCGGACCCTTTGTTTTCCCTCACAAACTTATTTTTTACTTAATCCTTAACCCGTGCAACGCCGGGTATGATCAGCTAGTTATAATATTTTTTTTTAAATAACGAAAATAGATTGAATGCGGTAAGAGAGCTTTCGCTTCAGAGTGTTTGTGTGGAAAATCTTTGTACAAGTGGAAATTAATACATTAGAAGTCAACGTTATGCTGGCTGTAGAAGATAGATAGATAGATGTAGGAGAATAAAAAAGGATCACTGAGATGTTTTGGCCATGTGGTATGAATGAATGTGGAAAGGACGGTAAAGAAAATTCATGAATCGAGTCTTGAAGGCAGCAGAAAGCCCTGGCATGACTAGATAAACCAAATACTGGAGGATGGCTCTCTTAAAAGCTTGCATTACATGTATGAAAGAGGATGAGTCATTTAGCTATTTAAAATTTTTCATTTTCAATGTTCAGCACCGTTGGTCTTCAGCTCAATTTTTCCGCAACACTCGATTGGAGCCGCTTGCGGATTAGTGCTGCTTCAGGTGGTATTTCAAATGCCTTCCGAGATCGGTAAAAAAATATTTTTCAGAGTGCAGCTATTATCATTCGTTGCATGAATCACCACAAGGAGTACGTTGCATTTGGGTGTGTCTACTAATCAACTGCGCAGCCCACCCCCGCGGGGTGCACGGTGCGTATGTCCAAACAACCCCCTTTAATCCACCCCTAATTTTAATCATTACTAAGTAATATGTTCTGTGTTTTCCCCTCGTCTTTTGTTACGCAATCTTGGTTTCATGTTTTATTACTGTCGTACTTTTGCCCGACGCCATGGCGTAATAAAAGCGTGTTCAAACATCCCTGAATTTATCCAATGAACATGGGACAAACACAGCCTATAACCAGTGGTGGCTTGTACAGAAGAGACAGTTTCCCTACCCTCTATGGGACAAAATGTGATAATTATGATTTGAAAATAATGTCATAAAATATCTAAATATTAAATCCAGTGCTTATTTTAGAAGTGTGTCGAGAAAAATGCTCCCTCTACCTGTGTCCTGGGGAGAAGTTAGAAAGAAAAAAAAATAGAACCTTACTAATATCACAGAGTCTAGTGGTTATGACTCCCGCCTAGTGATCTGTGATTCGAGGCTCATTCTAGGAGACCAGCAAAAAAGTTTTATTTTCATAAAACAAGCTATTAGCTTAGTATGAAAATATGTAGTAAGAGTATTGATGCGATGCGTATTCCGTATTCGCATCTCTATTTTTTTTTAATATTAGGTCCTTACATATGAAATTGACGTTTAGTATGGGAGGAACATAAAGCCGATTTTTTTTATTATAATATATTTATTTAATCAAAGTATGTACCATTGCTATCTATGCACTTTTGCCATCTCATAGGTAGTTCATCGATCCCTTTACTATAAAAACCATTCGGACGGGAATCAATAAAATCTTTAAAGGCGGTTTTGACTGCCCCATCGGAGTTGAATTTTTTCCTTTGCAAGAAGTTATCCAAATTTCGAAAAAAATGGTAATCTGTTGGGGCAAGGTCCGGAGAGTACGGTGGATGTCTTAGACATTCCAATTGAAGCTCCTCTAATTTGGTAGCCGTCTGTTGTGCAGTGTGTAGTCTAGCGTTATCATGAAGCAGCAGTGGCCTAGAGCGATTAACCAGCCTCGGTTGTTTAGCAGCTAGCTTTTCCATCATGGTTTGCAGTTGCTGACAATAGACATCTGCCGTAATCGTCTGGCCAGATTTAAGAAAGCTGTAGTGAACGACACCAGCACTAGTCCACCAAACGCTCACAAGTAACTTTTTTGGAGTCAATTTTCGCTTGGGGCATGGTTTGGCTGGTTCGGCAGGGTTCAGCCATTGCGATGAGCGCTTCCGATTATCGTACAGGATCAACTTTTCATCACAGGTAATGATTCAATTTAAAATCCCTTCATTATTGTGCCGGTTGAGTAATGCAACGCAGCAGTCAACGCGCGTTTGTTGATTTGCTTCACTCAATTCGTGAGGTACCCACCTTTCAAGCTTTTTCACCTTACCAATTTGCTTCAAGTGGATTAAAACAGTTTTATCACTAACACCGCAGCCTGCAGCTAACTCGGATGTGGTTTGCGATGGATCCGCTTCCACAATAGCCTTCAATTCTTCATTATCAACTTTGGTCTCCGGCCGTCCACGGGGCTTGTTCTGCAGGTCGAAATTTCCAGAACGAAAACGTTGGAACCAAAAACGCACTGTGTTTTCTTTTGCGGCACCGTCGCCATTCACATCATTAATCCTTCGAGCCGTTTCTGCAGCACTGGTGCCACGGTGGAACTCGTACTCGTTAATAACGCGATATTTCAAGTTTTTCATTTTATAAACTGAGTGACGCAAAGAAAAAAACAATTGAGGAAAAAACAAATGAATTATAATTTTCAAAACACAAATACATGAGTAAATAGCTGTATAAATTTGGATTTGGAATTCTTAACCAATGAGAAGATATTTGAGATCAAATTTGCCAGTACGGAAAAGCCCCAATTTCATATGTAAGGACCTAATATTTAAGGCTATTTATTTAAGTTTGTATATGCAGTATATGCACAGTATTTATGTTGAGATGATTGATAACTGATATTTATGCATGTTTTAAAATAAAACTAACGTTTCTGATTATCTTTATTAGTAGTTAATTATTATTTGTTAGCATCTTGTTTAAATTAGTATGCGAATTATATTTTTTCTATCAAGATATCTGAATGATAATGTTTAAAGAATTGAATTCATTGTTTTTTTATTGTTAGTTATACAGGAAGTCTTCGATATTCTTATTTTTCAATGTTACATACGCTATGAAAAATAAGATTAACTTTGCCCTCAACTTCTTAGGCCCGGTTGTTTCAAGTTTGATCAAAGTAAGCGGTCGATTAAAGCATAGATTTTTACGAAAACGGATCGTCTAATTGGTGGAGAACGTAAAAATCTATGCTTTAAAAGAACGCTTACTTTAATCCAACTTGAAACAACCGGCCCCCGCTTCTTATTTGTGACCCCCGACCAGAGAAATCGAATCACTGCTCTTTGTTCCTCCTTGGTGCAAACTGCTAGCCGAGCGGACTTCTTTACACTGTAATAGCTGGAAAGCAAATAACTAGATCGGGATCAAATTTTGCATATGTTAGCCCAGTCATACCAACTCTACGCCTGCATGCGCAGAAGGCAGTACGACAACCTTGAAGGCGTGTGATGGCGAAAGTGCATATAATTTATGCCTCGCTCTCGTGTATCCAAAGACAATTAAAACATAAATTGTTGATGGTTTCGCACGACTTTGGGCAAATTTGCAAGATATATTTAAAATGTAAGTTTTATTGTAGTTTTTAAATAGAACTAGTAGTTCACCGTACGACCCCACTGTTGCAGGAGCCACCGCTGCCTGCAACCACCCCCAGCAGAATGACTGATGAGGACCCACAGTTCTCACCCCTAAAACCAATATAAGCTCAGCTTAAAAGCCACAAGTTAAAAGCTGTCATTCAGTATTTACCTCGGAAGTACTCAGTGTCTTAACCAAACAATCAATACGGCATGTAGGCTTTTTACTTGGTAATGAATAAATTAGAGCAGAATTGTAATAAATCGCAGGTTATACAGAGAGGATAGAATGTCACATACTTCTGTACTGGCATGCCAATTTTGAATCGTCCAGTTTCATGCATCTTCTCATCTACGCTCTTCGATTCTTGAAGCTTTTAACACGGCCATCCTGGAGTATCTGGTTTACCCATTTCCCGCTGCCTTCAATACTTGTCTCATATATCTTATTTTAGATGCTTTCCTCTTGCTTTTCATACTTTGTTCTATCTACTAGGCTACAGTCTTACATTAACGTCCAATTTGTTCATTCTCCATCATGTATTTTCCTTTCTACCGCATTCAGTGTCATTTCCAGGCTTCACTTTCACACATTACAGTTGACACGAGGACTCTGTTATGTTTTGCTAGTCTAGCTTCGTATATCTGATTCCTATTTATCATAACAGCATTCAGAGCAACATTTACTTTATATTTTTTATTTTCGTTTTTTTTTTGTGTGTCTATTAAAATTTGTTTAAACTTATACAGTGCCAAATTCGAAAAAAAATTACCCCTAGCCTAGCAAAAGCCTTTAGAATTATATATATTCAAGAACACGTTCATATTTGTGAAGTCGTAATTTTTTCAGAACAAAGTTCTGTGATTTTTTTTAAATCAAATTAATTAATCAATTAGAAAGACGTGCAGAAAAATGTAATTCACGAAAAAATATTAGGTTACTACTGGGATTCGAACCCAGGTCACCTCCTTTCTGGGGCCGGCGCTCTGACCACTAAGCAATAGCAACCCTCCATGTTTCCGTGAATATATCGACCTTATATGTTGTTCTTATTTTTATTAATTGATTGATTTTTATTTTTGTCCATAGAGCAATCCACTTTTTTGATACGGTAGTTGAAATTAATTTGCAATACCACCGCTAGATGGATGCCAGAATTAATTGAATAATTCATTTTATTTGGACATACATTTATACAACAGATATTATATATATTCAAGAACACATTCATATTGGTGAAGTTGTAATTTTTTTCAGAACAAAGGAGGTGACCTGGGTTCGAATCCAAATATTTTTTCGTGAATTAGATTTTTCTGTATGTCTTCCTTTAGAATTGTTGTCATTATTTTTTACAATAATTACAATATATTTATGTCACTTGAATCATCTTGAAGATAAAAGCAATATACTATATTTTTTATTTATTTTTTTATTTATTTAAAGATACAGAAAAAGACTTTATTCTTTTACCATTTCACCTGTATAGGTTCGCTTATGCTGACGCTAACGATGTGTTGTATTTTAGCGCGGTGCTTGAATGCAATGTAGGAGGGTCGCGACCGTAAATTATTTTTTCCACAGTATATAGCACTTTTCCGTAACTTAGCACTTGACTGGATTCGTGGAAAAGCTGCATTTAATTTACGACTTTAATTTAAAAAATATTTCGCAGTGCGTTAATATTTTTTCTGAAGGTAAATAATTACTGTGCGAAATATTTCGACAGTATAATTTTTCGCAGCAAGTTTTGAACATAATCGTCACACGTTTAGTATATTACGTTTTGTTTTTGCACTTTATTTATTATTATTGTTTTTCTTTATTCAAATAAAGGAGCGAATGACGGAATACGTGTCGCATCAATATTATTACTATTTTTAAATTAAGCTAAACGTTTTGTGCTATGAAAATAAGGTTAACTTGCAAGTGTCCTGAAATGGGGCTCGAATCACCATATCTCTAGGCGAGTATGACCACTACATCAACTAGCTTACTTACTTACTTACTTACTTACCATCACGCCGTTTCCCCGCGAGGGTAGGCAGAGAGGATAGAGCGCCATACTCTTCTGTCTTGACATACAACTTTTGCTTCGTCTACATTCATACATCTTCGCATGCAAGCTCGACGGTTGTTCAGGCTTCTAACAGGACCATCTTCCAGTATTTGGTTAATCTGGTCATGCCACGTCTTCCGTGGTCGCCCTCTCTTTCTGGCGCCGTCAACACTTGCATCATATATCTTTCTTACCATTCTTTCCTCATTCATTCGCTCAACATGCCCAAACCACCTGAACGACCCTATTTTTATTCTCTGTATTATGCTACGATCAGCTTTACATTTATTCCTAATATCTTCATTCTTTACTCTATCATACATGGATTTACCACACATACGTCTAAGGGACCTCATCTCCACTGCATTCAATCTACTTTCGTTCCTCTTCTGCCAGCTCCAGGATTCACTTCCATACATTAGTGTCAGTACCAGAACTCCATTATGTACCGCCAGTTTTGCCTCGGTAGACATATTTCTATTAGAAATTATTGCATTCAAAGCACCGTTCATCCTATTCCCGGCAGTCATTATTATTTATTATTTATTATTTAGTTCTTATGCACAACAGGTCTTGTCAGCTACGTTTTGTCCCGATAGAACTTACGGTTCTCGAGTCACGAAGTTGACTGAGCGCGCCAATTCTGTCTGCCAATGCCTTGCATGTGGCTAAGAAGGGGGAGGAGATTTCATCTAACGCAATCAAAAGAAATGTCACATCTGTTACCATCGATTGACATAAGTAACTTTCACTTACACTTTCTGAGATATAAGCGTCCAAAGTCATACAAATTCAGTCAGTTATAAAAATATTACGCTAGAATAGTTTACTGCTATAGAAAGACTTCCAAAGCGAAAAGAAGAACAGAAGATACAATGCAAAGTCATGTCTGGATCTTACGATTTGCCAGAAAACTCGGCACTCCCCTGTAATGGACTGTACGTGGATGATGGTTGCCGTCTCCACCCTGAAGATAGTTAACTCTAATACGAGATAAAAATTGCAGTTTGATAACAGGAGCGGAAGTAGATCGTTCAATGACAGATGCAAAAACCGGTGGCGGTCAAATTTGAACTGACGAGTTCGGAGGTAACTGATACCAGGTAGAGAATTTGCCTATCTCTCCCATGAACAGGCGTTCGAATCCATGTCATAAAAATATATAGATACTGGCGCGTCCACATACATTTATTAAATGTATGATATTTTATCATCATCATCATCACTCTTGGCACCACAACTCTCGGTGGGTCTTGGCCTCCTCAATAATCTTCCTCCACTCATCTCGGACAAGTGCCAGCTCTCTCCGGTTCCGAAGCTCCAAGGCAGAGATGTCTTTGAGGACGTTGTCGCTCCATCTTAATTTTGGCCTTCCTAAGCTCCTTCGCCCTATTGGCCTTGAGTTCAGCTGGGACTTTAGCGCTTGATGCTCGGACATTCTCTCCACGTGACCCAGCCACCGAAGTCTTCCCAGTTTTATAAATCTTGTGACGTTAACTAACTAACTAACTAACTAACTAACCATCACGCCGTTTCCCTGCAGGGGTAGGCAGAGAGAATTGAACGCCACACTCTTCTATCCTGGCACACCACTTTTGCTTCGGCCATATTCATACATCTTCTCATACACGTTCTACGGTTGTTGCGGCTTTTAACAGGGCCATCCTCAAATACTTGTAGTACCTGATCGTGCCAGGTCTTTCGCGGACGCCCTCTATTCCTGTTGCCTTCAACATTCGCCTCATATATTTTCTTAACCATCCTTTCCTCGTTCATACGTTCCACATGACCAAACCATCTCAGCACTTCTTTCTTTAGTCTATCTACCACACTACAGCCAGCATTGCATTCACTTCTAATTTGTTCATTCCTCACTCTGTCGACCAAAGATTTTCCACACAAGCGTCTTAGTGACCGCATTTCAACCGCATTCAGTCTGCTTTCATTCCTCTTTTGCCAATTCCAGGCTTCACTTCCATACATAAGGGTTGGCACTAGAAAGCCATTATGTACCGCTAGTCTTGCTTCTTTTGACAGATTCTTATTGGCCATAATTGCATTTAGTGCACCATTAAGCTCATTGTTGTAACGTCTGCGCCAAAGTCCTTTTTGTAGAACCGGTCCGAAGATACGCCTCAAAATTTTCCTTTCAAATACGTCTATGATATTTTATACATTTTATTAAATGCGAGGATAGTTGCGATGCCGGCGATTAAGGCGGTTTCGCTAGTGGCTAGCGAAGTGTAATCTGCCGTATCTCCTGTCTGTCTTAATTAAGTTGGGTTATTTTACTAGCCAGGAAATTATTCGCTCGTTAACATAATGCGCCGCGGTATTTAGTTGCAGAATGTTAATTCGCGCTGGAAGCCGGGAGCTGGGATCCCTCCTTATTTATTACATCACACGCCCTCCAGGAATCTGGCCACGGATCCGTTTCCTGGGTTCGGGGAATTCCCTAATTCACGCGTAAATCACGCCGAAATCTTTTTTTTTTTTTTTTTTAAAAAAATAGAGATGTGAACACGGAATACGTGTCACATCAATATTCTTACTATTTTCAAACTAAGCTAAGCGCTTGTACTATGAAAATAGGACTAACTTGCTAGTCTGGAGTGAGGATCGAACCCGCAACCTTTGGATCACGAGGCCAGTGTCCTAACCACAAGACCAACAAGCCATAATCAATAACGTCACTCGAACGTCACCTCTTTATAAAACATTTAATTATATAATTAATAAAAAAAAACTAACCCATAAAAACCAAGTTTTTGTAAAATATAACAACAATTAAAGACGAATTAAAACATATAACATAACACTGAACTTACAAGAATTTAATATATTTCTAAAATGTCAGATGTTTTGAGCTTTGATAAGACACTTCATGCTTTGAAGATTAAGTTCTAAAAACATTTTTAAGTCAATTTAATCAAGATTTTGATAGATTTGTGAATTTTGCTGTCATCTGTGATTTTTCGAAATTCGTAGTGAAGTACCTATTACATATACCGACGGAGTAATTCAAATATTAAATATTCCGTGACGTCGTCAGACCGCTGTTGGTAGTAATCAAACATTTGTATGGTTTCCAATTTTTAATAATCAATTAAATTTTATAAAAATCCAAAATTATACTATAATTATTAAGTTATTTAACGAAAATTTGATAAATCATTTTTATCGTCGCCACGAGACTGCTTTCAAAGTTTCAGGTCGATTGGATCACGGGAAAAGGGTTAAAAATCGATCCAAAGTTTTTTCGTCAGACAAGCAACCAACCAGACGCTACGAGTTAAAATAAAGGGAGTGATAAACTTTGTTTTTACCACTTTTGTATTGAAAAATATCAACATGCTTCAGAGCCCTTGGCCCCTTCGTCAGAATACAATTGTATACTAACAAATTAAATTCAAAAATCGAAGTATAGACAATCAAAATATAAAAAATATATATGGAAAATTAACCTACTTAACATGAAAATAAATAAAAATAACTATTTGTAAAATGGACCTGGTTATTTATAATATTTAATTGACTATTAAAACTTAATTCCGAAATTTCTAATTTATCAAAATGCGATTCTGTATTATTTGTATGTATGAAAATAATCACAATCATTACGTGTAGAAAATTTTAGAGTGAAGGAACACTTAAGGGGTTTAAGTAGCAATAATTATTCCGAATTTAATAACCATCTTTTGACTATGGATCATTCTTTTGATATTAATAAGGGTTTACAAATTTTACATGCAAATTCAGGACAGCAATCGGCTTGAATCACAAAAATTATGTTTGAGTTGAGCCAGGACAGAAGAGTGAGCCGGTATAGGGATAGCGTAAAAACCATTTGAGCTAATAACATTGAGCTAATAACATAGAAAATTGGGATATCTCCCAAGTCCCAGTATCCCGGGGAGGCTTTTATCCAGCAGTGAATGTATATATCAATTGAGGACAGGTGTGAGATTTTTTACTTTGCATCACACGCACTTCCATCTACCTCCTAGCCCCGTGCAACACGAGCAGATCTAATTGGCGCGCTCAGTCAACTTCGGGACGTCGTGGCTCGTGAACCGTAAATCCAGCGGGGACGAAGCATAGATAACGAACCCCTCTAAGCGTACGATATAAATAATATAAATAAGAATGCAAAAACAAAATAATGTAGGTACAAAGTTTATGAGGTTTGTGTGAAAAGTAGCGGCTAATAATGACGATGATGATGATGATAGTCTGTACAAATTATATTAGAATATTTTTGAATAATAATGGCTGGTGTGGTTTTTATATCTAAAATCGTTGTTCAATCATTTATAGGCGAATCACACAACTATGATTTGAGAATGTCGCATGATTGAATGTACTAAGTTTGTACAAAATGTTCTATTTTTCTTATCATATTTCGTAACGTACACAAGAGTGAACCAAACAGTCGTAAATTTAAAAGATTCATATAACTGTAGTTTATCACAACCGGTGACACAGTTTTAAACTTTAAAATTGCTTTTTAAAAAAGAAGAAATAAATTGTTACACTCATCGCTCTTCCTGCTTGTCTTCGTTTGTTTTATAAACAATGCGGTTATCCTACGGTTATTATATAATATGTTATTATGTTGAAAGTGATAAATATGTTTGCCTTAAAATATAAACAAAGCCCCGTGCGCGTGTAATCCATTTGATACCGTATCGAATATCGTTAGCACCAAACATGCGTTTGCCGTGTTTGGTATTCAAATTAACACGAAAAACCAGCTCGTAACTCTGCGTGAAATTGATTAATTTCAGATAATAACAGGCGGATGGAGAGATCTGCAGATATCGTCTAATCAGCGTTTCACAGAAGATAAATTACTTTTTTTATTTGACTCAAATATTTGGTAATGAAATAATTCAATCGTCATGAACACGCTTTTTTATGTCGGCGAAGCGAATGAAAGATAAAGCAGTTTGTAGAAATATATCTCATTGTGAATTTGAACATTACTAAACAGGGTAGCGCATTGCTAAGGGAGATTTCGTTTCTGAAGAAAGTAGAGGGGTTTATATAACATAGACGTAGAATAATTACTGGAGGTATTTGGAGATCTATGCTTATTATAACAATAAAAAATTACATTACCTACATGAAAAAAAAATTTTTTTAAACATTCAAAAGTACTAAAAAGAAAAAAAATATTTTTCGCCAAAAATGTTGGCTTTACTCTCCAAATAAAAGGTGGACGAAATATTGTACTAGATTACAGAATTCTCTTGTTGACGGAGAGAAAGCGTCCACGGTTCTATTTGGAGAATAAGGCAAAATTTTGTACGCAGTGTACAAAATTGCTTCGGTAAGAAACTAGCCCCATTTTTTAGTTAGCTCATTAATTTTCCATATGAATCTTTGATTAATTAATTAATTAGTGAATCTGATCATTGATTCATATATTGTCATCAATAATACGTCTGTGTGCTAAATTTTAGCTAAAAATTCTTGCCGTACGCCGCATTGCTGTATAATTCCCTGTTAAATCCTGTACTTCTCTACACGTCAAAAACTTCAACTCTAACAAAGAAAAATGAAGCAACATTAGATGTATTTGAAAGAACGATTCCCATTACAATTTTTGGAAATTCAAAGAAAGAATGAAATTGTTTATAATCGGATACTTTAAGACCTTTATTATGAACCAAAACTTACAAAATTCATAAATTAGTTGTTGGCATCATAATATGCTTGAAGCAAGAGAAAGAATTGGTAGACCTAAAACGAGGTGGCAGGACAATATAATGAAAGACAATTCTTGGCGTCAACAATTGGCGTGAAGCAGCCCAATGCAGAGACCATTAGAGGTGTATTCTTGAGGAGACCAAGGTACTAGTCAAGACACCAGTCAGATACTATCACGTCTATATTGAGAAAATCAAAATTCTCCGAGCCTAAATATGTTATATTGCAAGGTGTTGAAACATTATTTTTTTTTAATTTGTAAAGTAACAAAAACAAAAATATTTAAGAAAAATGTTCGTCCAACATTTAGTGCTAAACCTTCTGCAATATTTTAACCGTAATTAGTCACTTTCAACTTAATGTTGTACATAAAATTCTTGAAATGTTTTTTATGGGTCCGGCATTAATTAAATAATTTCAAGTTTTAAATTAAAATAAGGCAACTGTAAATAAATTCAAGCATGTTGTTTTTCATTTAAAATTAATAAAATAAGAAAAGGTATTAAACCTTTCTTACCTTTAATAAAAATACCAACAGAATACGCTTTAAAAACATTGCAATTATTGAATTTGAAAACGATTTATATTCATTTTTTCAATCACATAATTTTGTGTGTTTACATGTAATACATATTCCGTATAAAAATAGACACATTGTCATTTTTTTTATTTATTTAATGAAATTAATGGACATAGTCCAATAAAATATAATACATAACATGAACAATATAAAATAGGTATTGATGACAATATAGATCAGAATAAAAGTTATAGCAATTTAATACAAAGTAAGGACAAATGAAAAGTACTAACAAGATGGAGACAAGATCTGATCTAATCAGAGATTGTTTAAATCTGGACAGACTTAGGCCGAAGAAGTCCAGATCCAATCTTGAGTTTATAAGAAGACATAATCATGACAAAGGAGCATGGAATCCATAATTAGCTCTATGATGGCTAAGGAACACCATTTCATTATTTCTGAGTCTACGAGAAAGGATATTGAATTTTATTTGGCCCAGTAACGAAGGCATATCAGTGTGGCCGTTAAATATTAGGTCCTTACATATGAAATTGGCGTTTAGTATGGGAGGAACATAAAGCCGATTTTTTTTTATTATAATATTTTTATTTAATCAAAGTATGTACCATTGCTATCTATGCACTTTTGCCATCTCATAGGTAGTTCATCGATCCCTTTACTAAAAAAACCATTCGGACGGGAATCAATAAAATCTTTGAAGGCGGTTTGGACTGCCCCATCGGAGTTGAATTTTTTCCTTTACAAGAAGTTATCCAAATTTCGAAAAAAATGGTAATCTGTTGGGGCAAGGTCCGGAGAGTACGGTGGATGTCTTAGACATTCCAATTGAAGCTCCTCTAATTTGGTAGCCGTCTGTTGTGCAGTGTGTGGTCTAGCGTTATCATGAAGCAGCAGTGGCCTAGAGCGATAACCAGCCTCGGTTGTTTAGCAGCTAGCTTTTCCATCATGGTTTGCAGTTGCTGACAATAGACATCTGCCGTAATCGTCTGGCCAGATTTAAGAAAGCTGTAGTGAACGACACCAGCACTAGTCCACCAAACGCTCACAAGTAACTCGCGTTTGTTGATTTGCTTCACTCAATTCGTGAGGTACCCACCTTTCAAGCTTTTTCACCTTACCACTTTGCTTCAAGTGGATTAAAACAGTTTTATCACTAACACCGCAGCCTGCAGCTAACTCGAATGTGGTTTGCGATGGATCCGCTTCCACAATAGCCTTCAATTCTTCATTATCAACTTTGGTCTCCGGCCGTCCACGGGGCTTGTTCTGCAGGTCGAAATTTCCAGAACGAAAACGTTGGAACCAAAAACGCACCGTGTTTTCTTTAGCGGCACCGTCGCCATACACATCATTAATCCTTCGAGCCGTTTCTGCAGCACTGGTGCCACGGTGGAACTCGTACTCATAAATAACGCGATATTTCAAATTTTTCATTTTGTAAACTGAGTGACGCAAAGAAAAAAACAATTGAGGAAAAAACAAATGAATTATAATTTTCAAAACACAAATACATGAGTAAATAGCTGTATAAATTTGGATTTGGAATTCCTAACCAAAGAGAAGATATTTGAGATCAAATTTGCCAGTACGGCAAAACATCAATTTCATATGTAAGGACCTAATATTTTGAATTTGGTGATTAAGTTAATTAACTTTTTTTTAATGAACAATTAATTTTTAATTAAAAACTCGCAAGCGTAAAATGTAAGTAGTTCGTAATGCAGAGGTGATTTCCAAGTGTCAAATGATTCAACAAGCAATTGCGGATTTTATCATTACACCCCTTTGTCTAGAAGGTACGCATTTCTATCAGCATCTGCGAGAAAGGGTATCGTAAAATATTATTCGCTATTGGTTATGATAAAATAAATTGCTTTTTTATATGAATCTCTTATTTAGACGATGTAATATTGGTGTGCAGATCAAAGTGAGGAAAATGTATTTGATCCCCTTTATGCCAAAGTGGTCATGAATTTGAAATGTGGATTTTTTTTCTCAGCAAACACTGCTCTGAACGAACTTTAAATGAAATATCTTCTTTAAATAGAAAAATCCTTTGAAAGTCCCGAAAGCAAACTAATTTATATGATATAATACTGTGAAACTGTAGCTTACTTTTTAAATAAAATTAATTAATCAAAACATACAAACAGTTTTTATAATAAATATTTTATAAGCGAGGTCTCGATTTTAGCTTGTTTACAAATTGATTGCGCTGGTTAAACTAAAAAATTAAAGTCACCGAGACGTGTCTAGATTTACGTGCCATTCTTTTGTGTCCTTTTAGGTTTAACTGATAGATAATATTTTTGTAGTTAATATCCATTCTGTAGTCATAGTTTTATAATTTTCTCACTTTTTTAAATTCGCAACAAATTTATTTTACAGAATAACAGCCAGCTTTTGTTTTGTACCAATTTTATACAAAGAGATAAATTCTAAAGTGTCCACGAAAGATTTAAGATTACAATAGTAACAGAAAATAGAAACCGAACATTTTTACTCCCTTTCTTTCGTATCGTCTGCGGTTTGTAGTCTGCCGGAAAAACTTTGGATCGATTTTAACCCTTTTCCCGTAATCCAATCGAGCTGAAACTTTGCAGGCAGACTCGTGGCGACGATAAAAATGATCTAACAAATTTTTGTTTAAAAAAATTTAATAATTTTTGGATTTTTCGTAATTTTAATGGTTTCTCATATTGGAATCAATACAAATTATTGATAACCCCGACGCGTGCAGTAGGTACGAAATCTGATTCAATGAGAAAGGGAGTATAATAAAAACTTGTGTTTTTGTATGCATTTGTGTATGTGTAGCTTCAAATGTATGTAATAATGCATTTTGCACATCGACATGAAGTTGATGTGCAAAATTTCAGATCGATTGGATGACGGAAAGTTTTTCCAATTTTTTCCGCGAGAAATCAATACCGGCGGTGAAGTTAATATAATTGTTTCAAATGTACGAGCTTGTGTTAATTTTTTTATTAAAACAGCCTTCGCACCAGGTTATACACCAATACATTTACGTTAGTTCATGTCTATATAATTTGATGGTCTATGGGTTGAACACTTTTTGTTATAAACATAGATTTTATAAGCGTTGTATTGACAGCATAACAAACTAGATAATTTGGACTAAAAAATGAAATAAAATATCATGATAAATTGCAATAAAAAATATATATATTTAACACCGGTAAACAAAGTCTAATACGTATTTAAATGTAATTAAAAATGTTGGCAGTGGTAACCACGCATAGGGGTGTTATCCAGAGGTGTGGTAAAATAAAGCAATAAGTCAGTAGAGATAATATATTTATAAATGCATGATTTGCACTTTTAACTTAATTTTGTGAAAAATAAAACGTGTCATCCTGTTCTTATCTCATCCGACTCCCCTCGAGCTTAGGGTTACAGGGTTCATGACGTCATAGAAAATGAGATAGAGTTACGCCTCCCTTAGTGTACGGTCTGACCTCAGATAATTAAGTCTGTAAAAATATTTTTCTGTTTAAAAAATTCAAGGCTGCTTCGTCTGTAAAATCAGAAGCCTGATAAAAAACGAAGAAAAAAAGTGCGAAGAAGATTTGATAAATTTTGAAAAGTGTCGTCGCTACCACTAAATCAAAAACCTTTTTTATTCCCAGTTACTTAATGAGTAGTTAAATTGAAGTTTTAGGTTTAATTAACCTTTAACCACTCGCGCTGGGTCTTTGGGGATTCAATTCGAAATATTTCTTTATCGTTTTGTCGATTGTTGTCTTTAGTCTCTGTACCTTTTTCTATCAAAGTCCAATATTTTTCTGCAATTAACACTTCAGTGGATAAATCAACTATGTTTCAAATGTTTTGGTCTGACGAGTTCTAATTTCACATTATATTTTTCTGAGTCAAGAATTTTCAATCACTCTAAATTCAAGTTCTGTAGGTAATTTCCACCACCACGTGTACCAAACAAAATAAAGTATCTTTTTTCAGTTCAAATTAAATGCAAAATATATTTTTAAAAAACAAGATATGCGTACAAAAAGCGTACATTTAGCGCATATATTAAAAACGCAGATTTATTAAGGCGACCTTATATAGCAATGTTTTCTCAGATTTCTGTTGGCTCATCCTTATTGAAAAAGTGTCTAAAATGCATGCGTCTTGCATAGAATGAAATCTCACATCTCCCTCTGTCAATATATTTAAGAGGGAGAGTATGGAATGAATTCTGGAACAAGCAGACTTAGATTTCTCAGAAACTGTCTGTTATATTGGTTTGACATCTGGAATTTCATTGATATTTATGCTACTTTCCAGAATAATCTAAACAAATCCAATGTACAGGTAATATTAAACGGTATTTCAAAGGGTGCGCAAATTAATTATACATTTAATAAATATTTCAATTTTAAACATACGTTATTATCAAATATTTAATTATGTTAAGCTCAACCATAATCCCAGCCACCTCTTTCCACCTCTCACTCCCACTCCTATATCTCTATTTTTTTTTCTTAATGTTTTGCTCTTGTTCTTTCTGGATTACTTGGTATTTTATATTTTTGCAAATATTTAAAAATATATATGTATTATATATTTCTCCTTTTTTTCTTGTACCACTTTTATCACTATGTTTCATTGATTACTCTCTCTATTCGGTTTTTATTGTTATTTTTCTTTTCTGTTTTGCTTTGACTTTAATATTTTATTTATTTTTAATATGTTATGCCGCGGATCTCTATGAATGTTCTACCAACTATTTTCAATACATAGTTTCATTATAATAAATTGTACTGTTGAGTTTGCAATCCACGCATAATTTCTGGATAATTAATCACACCGCACAACAATCGATACAAAGGCGTAATCAAATATTATCTTAAACCTAGTTTGCAACATTCGCTTTTGAACCAGGTTTTTTTAATTGTAAATTAGTCAGAAAAAATGAAAAAGAAAATGCAAATTTTTATAACGCTTATCTCCTCAATTATTGACTAATTAAGGAGTCCCTTATTTCTTGACTAATAAAAAGTAGGTACAATAAAACCTCGATATAACGAACTATTTGGGGGGACGGGGTGACCGTCAAAGCCGAAAGCCCGTTAAAATAAATCAAAAAACTTTTTTTTGAAAATATATATATTGTATTTAGATGTAAATAAAAAATACAAAACACAGACAAAATTCTATTTAATTGTCTTCGGACATCCGTCGTGAAGTGACTTTGCTGTTTGATATTAACGCGCTTGCTTTCGGTAATCCCGCTTTGAAAAAGGAATCAAGACGCAGACATTCCAGACTCCAACTTTTGTACAATTTCTAGTTTTTGATTGATCATTAAGCCATGTATTCACTAGGGGACAAATCGCGAAACATTCCACTCGGCATGTCGCATCAACATCTACGCTCATGTTTCGGGGACAATGACGCGGCCATTTGACGTGTACACACCGGGACTCGCATATCTTGTCGCGGAAATGTCACCCGATGAGCTTATGTTGACAGCTGCGGTATCTCATTTGGCGAAAACGGGGTTCCGCGCAATTCGAAATTTTTTTTTGGGTCGCAATTTCAAATTAACGAGGTTTTACTGTAGTAAATTGAATATTATTAAAAACAAGGTCCTTTTTGCAAATAATTATTGTTTTCCAGACGTCGCGGAAATATATCGCCCTATGAGGTGATATGATAAGGCGCGTATCTGTTTATGTTAATGAGTTTATCGAAAAGTAAGAGGAGAAAAAAGAGGAGAATGCGAAATTATTTACTGCAAAGAGAAAGAAGGACGGACATTCTATGCGATCTTCGATCGTTACAGCTCGATGAGTTCAAGAACGATTTCGTTTCCCCACATTGTCATCTTGACAGATACAGCGCATGCGTATTCACTTGTAAACATACCACGTGGTACTGACGCTCCGCGGAATGTTGCAGTGAGTACGCTCGGGTACCGTGCGCATGGCAACGTTGCCACGGCACGTAGAAATGCTGCGCTATGTTGTGCGCGAGGTCGCGGAACAGTGCACGACGTTGCAACGTCACGTAGACTCTATGCCGCGCGTGCTGTTGAGGGACAATTTGTCCCCTAGTGAATACATGGCTTTAGATTGATTCTTTCCATTTGTCCATATTTAAAGGGTAGGGTTGCGAAAATTTTAATTTATTTACTGGAGTACACTAAATGCGTTCATTAACTTCGAGTAAACGAGTCAAACTGCTGTAGAGTTGCGTGAATCCCCGGCCAGCGTGGCAAACATCCATAGAAACCTACGCGTTATTATATCAGGGAATCCCCTAATATACAATCGCTCTGGCTAGGTGCAGTCTATGAGGAGGATAGCCTTGTGTCTCAAGTTCTAGTGCTAGACGTATGACGTGATTATCATGGCCACTAAAAGTTGTTTACATGCGGCAACACTTGAATTTAAGCATGTATAATTTATTTATTTATTTATTTATTTATTTATTTATTTATTTATTTATTTATTTATTTATTTATTTATTTATTTATTTATGTTTTTTTATTTTATTTTTTTTTATTATTTTTTTATTTTTATTTATTTATTTATTTATTTATTTATATTTAATTTTATGTATAAAATTTTGTTTGGACTGTGCCTGTCTCACTAGAAATATCTGTGTTGAGACAGGCATAGTTTACAATATTGTGTAGGTTCAAAACATAGTAAATAGATAATAAAGTGTTTAAAGTAGCATAATAGAAAATATACCTAAGATCATATTGTGTTAGTGTGTTTGTGTAAGTGTGCCTATTGTAGCTCTCCCCTTGTTTCGGATCCACTGTTTTATTTTGTATTTTATGTTAGGGTTGTAAATTGTGGTTAGCCCGGATTGTTTTAATTCGTCAAGCATGCAATTAAGTAATTTGGGTCCAAAATAGTTATAGCTCCTTTGTCCATAATATTAACAGGAAGTTTTTAATTTTTTCATTTGACCGAATTTTTTGTCCGTTATATCCGAAGTCCGTCAAACAGAGGTCCGTTGTATCGAGGTTTTACTGTATATGTTAAAAAGTAAAATACATACGTGTAATTAACGATATATTATTATTTTCAGGAGAAGTCCCCCAAGTCCAGCCCTGTGCACGAGTTCCGCAGCAAGAGACTCGGGAAGCCCAGACCGTGCCACGCGTGCCACCGGCTCGTGTCCGGCACGGCCTCGTGCTGCAGAGGTGAGTCAGTTAGTTAGTAACGAAGGAAGTACTGCACGCGTAGGAATCAGTGTACCTTTATAAAAGGAATCAATGTACCTTTTTAAAAGGAATCAATTGTACTAAAAATGTACATTGTAAGTAATCAATGTACCTTTATAAAAGGAATCAACGTACCTAAAAAAGTAATACCGGCAGTAACCCCTCGCCCTGTACAATTTTGTATTTGCTCGGGAGCTGTGATATCTTGATTACCAATATACACTGAATCATTATGTCCAAAACATCCTAAACAGTCCGGGATGGTGCAAGAACAATTGCCAATGAAGTATCAAAGTTTTGCGAAGCTGAAAAAGCAAATAATGGACCGATATTGCCGTCTGACAGTTTGACAGATAGAACGGCCGCCATTATTGCTTGGTTTCTTTAGTGCTGCCCGACCAAATTTCTGTTAAAGGCTACGTACGACACCGGTCACCGGACATTCTGTAGATTATGTATTGTGTAATAAATTTACACCCTGGCAATTTCTGTTACGCGACAGGGACTCTCTCCCTCGTACGCCAATTTATAGTGGTCGCATTCAACTTAAATAATGTTTGAACTTTCAAGATGTACTGACGTACATGCTTACATACCACCCTCGACTGGCTTAATATTTTATCCATATCAGTTACTTAGTGCCAATTCGATGCGATTCAAAAAACATATCCACATACATATATTTAGGGTTTGTAGAAAAATACACTTTTTAAAAAAAAAATATTAGAAAATATAAGACCACATAAAAAGTCATCTAGCGAAAAGTATTTGAACAAACAACATCAGAAAAAAATATTATTTCAATAAAATTATTTCAGCGTACCTTCCCGCGTAGAATATTCTAAATCCAATATATTTTTTTAAAAATATAAATAAATAACGTAATATTGTTTAATTTAGTAATAATAATAAACATATCCGATCTCATTGTGCTACACAAGATTCTCAGCGGAGCTATTGATTCTCTCTGTCTATCTGATATAAATTTGCATGTTAAACCCCGTATAAGAAACCCGGAGTTCTTCAGAATAAGTCAGCACACTAATAATGTCGGTTACTTTTCTCCCATTACAAGGTTGTGTCGCACATATAATTTGTATTGTGCTGACCCTAACATTGATGCTGATATTCTTGCAGACACGTTATCTTCGTTCAAAAACTGACTCATACACAACATCCATTTTCTAAACGACGACATGAACCTATATATCCATTAAATACTAATCGCACTACACTCAAACACAAATATATAATATACATAAATGTACATGTGAAATATAATTAATTACAAAAATACATGTTACTAGAGCGTGCCGAAGACACTTGTAATTGGGATAATGGGCATAGTCTTCACTATAATGTTTATTATCTGAGTGTCATGTACCCTTTATCCTGTTAGTGTCTCTAATAAATAAAAAAAACATATAAACTTTATTCCTGACAATTATTTTTATTTTTATTTATTTTTTTATTAAATTTATTTGGTAAATGTACAAACTTAAGAGTGTATTCAATATAATATAATTAATACACATTTATATTACACGCTTACCCACTTTTATATGAGAATTATATTGTACAACATTCGATCATACAACTTATAATAGACAGAATTATTTGAAACACCAGAAATGACTTTTTTTCATTATTCCTATTTAGATATTTAAGTCTTTTTCAAAAAAAAAAATACATGTTAAATTAGATTCTGTGTTCATGTATTATTATCATATCTACTAATAAAATTAATTAATTTGAATTAAAATTTCCTGCGGATAAAATGTATTTTATAACATGAGCAAGTACCTCAATGCTAATTGATTTTCCATTGGTTTCAGTATGCAAGTACATTTGCCACGAAGCCTGCGAAAATAAGGTAAGAATTTTTTTTTAATTTCCTAGACTCGAACCGTTTTTCCGGCACCTCTGGCGAGAAACTCGCGCAATCTCTGTCGCCGCAACTTTCATGAACTGCCGTTAGGTGGCAGTATCGGTACTCCTTCACAACGAAATATTTTCGTGGAAAAGATCTATGTTCGGTAAAATTAATATATCGACGGTTCCTACGTGTACTATCGAATATGTAAAAATTTAATTTTCCATTTACTATCTTAAACTATCGAATTTATGAACAGTGTTAAAAACAAAGTTAACTTTTCGTTTCAATGGAAAATTAAACTTTTTTAATATTATCCAAAAATATAGAATAAATTTAATAATTTAAGATAGCAAAACGATAATCGAATACTCGCACATTCAACAGTATATGTAGGAACCGTCGATATGTACATATTACTTTATTTTTCCCGTTTCGATGTCTCTTTGCGAGATTTTATAATACAGTTGCCGGCAAACTTCATGAAATTCTTTGGCTAAGTGGGGGAATGCGCAGAAGACGAAATTTGGGTCTCGTTGGTAGAAAGGTAGTTGCGCAAACGTCCCCCCACTATGCCGCAGAATTTCAAGATGTTTGCCGGCTACTGTATGTATGATGATTTTTTTTGTAAAAATCCAATTTTTCCATTTTAAAAAAAATACATTGTATATAAAAATATAAATAAATTTTTAAATATCTGGGCAACAATTTCAACATTTCAATAAAATCATTTCAGCATAGCTCTTCGAATATTCTATTTGAAATATTGAATTTTTGAAAATATGTCGTCGTCCATTTCAAAGATGCGAGGAAATAATTAAATATTGTGTAATTCAGTAATAATAATTAACAGAAAAACTTTATTTTTGACTATTATATTGCACTGCAATTCATTACACAATTTATTGCAGACAGAATTATTGTTGTATTGTTCTACGTTCCCTGGCGTTGGTATATAAAAAAAACTTCATTTACACTTATTTTTCCTGTAGGTCGTGTTCCCGTTATAGAGTGCACTGATTTTAAAAAGGAAATAAAATTAAAATTGTTGTATAAATTATAACATTATAACACTACAGGATGCAAAACACAGACGCAAATAAACTAAGTGATTGAAAAATTATATCATTTTAAAAAGTATAAAAGGTTTTTTTATATAGTGATTGAGTACTTAGATGTTCGTCAATTAAAAGAAACTTAGCTGATCACTTTGTTCTTTTTTCATAAGACAGCGATCGAGTCTATAAATAGTAAAAATATTGATGGGACATGTAATTACACTGTGCACGAATCTCTATTTTAACTAACTAACCAACCATCACGCCGCTTCCCCGCAGGGGTAGGCAGAGAGGATTGAACGCCACACTCTTCTATCCTGGCACACCACTTTTGCTTCGGCCACATTCATACATCTTCTCATACACGTTCTACGATTGTTGCGGCTTTTAACAGGGCCATCCTCATCTATTTTAATAAATTGAGAAATAATGAAATAGACACTTCAATCCGATATAGTGTTTCAATTTTATTTCAAATTATTCTTTAATTATACAGTGTTACACACAAACCATTATATTATTACAGTCATTCCTCGTTTGATGACCGTCTAGTTTAATATTTATATATATATATATATATTGATTTAAATTTAATAAAATAATTAGTGTACATTACAATTACAAATACAAGTAAACTACCACAGTTTGGGGTGTGGGTTGTCTTTTATGAAGGCTTCAGCTTCCCTCAGCCCGACTTTCTTTTGATTACATGATTAATTCTTTCTTTGATTACATTGGCTTCTTTTTTTCACTTTTTAACGATCCAAAAATGTCAATATGGAATTTTTCGCACATCCGTCATTGTCCTACGATCGCGACGAATTGAAGACGCCAGATTTTTAAATCGTATTATTTGAGTCTCGGTATCATCATTTCCATTCGAGCGCGGAGAGGCACTTCTCCGTACTGAGGGTCCCCGATATGGCGATGCCGCTTTTTCTCAATTCATACCGAGGGTCCGTTAGTGCGGCTTCACAGCGGCCCCGTCGCCAGGGGCGAACTCGCCGGCGGGGCGGACCCACCGGCGGACCCTCGGATCCCTCAGGGTGCGCGCGGTGTGACCCCGCCGGCGCCGGGCAGCGTATTTTTGCGTGCGCTTTCGACGGATTGTGATTCCGGGTCCGGCCACCTGACCATGTTACCGTAGGCCGGCATTTCTGCGGGCATTCCTGCGTCGCGGGCAATAAGCCCCGCTGCCACACGGCGCACATGTCGCCGCGGCTGTCGGGTGGAGGCGATCCTGCAGGTCCCGGGTGACCCGCATTCGATGGTCACAAATTGCCATGGCTGCAATTTAAAGAAGATGAATCGATTCGTAGATCGTGCAATGGAAATTTTATTTTTTATTTCGTTTAGTTTAGCGCAAAACACGTATAACTTGCCGATACATTAAATGTATCATGATATGAGAGGTATAAAAGCAAAGGCAGCAATATCCAAAAAAATTTAATGCAGTTATCGAGGATTACTAATTTATAATGTACATACTGAATTCGAGATTTTATAGGAAAACTAGCATATAAATTTATAGGAAACAGTTTTGGAAAGGATAGATACCTATATAAAATCTACAATTCAGATTTAAATAACATTTACCATATTATATATATACATATATATAATATAGCAAATGTTGTAAATGGTATAAAAATGGTATAAAAGCAAAGGCAGTAATATCCAAAAAAAATTTAATACAGTTATCGAGGATTACTAATTTATAATGTACTGAATTCGAAATTTTGTAGGAAAACTAGCCTATAAATTTATAGGAAACAGTTTTGGAAAGGATTGATACCTATATAAAATCTACAATTCAGATTTAAATGACATTTGCTATATTATATATACCCCACATATAACATATTGTCATCAAATAGTCAGTCATAACGAGATCACTCTCGTTATCAATAACAAATTTTCAACTTGTTATTGATAACGAGAGTGATCTCGAAAATGTTTTAACAATTTATTTAAATATTTACTGGAAAATAACAGTGTTTTTCAATTCGATTCATATTTAATATATTAAATATGAATCAAATTTAATTAATAATTAGTATGAATTTCCACAATGTTTCGCAAAAAAACTTTGAACATTTAAATTTAATATAATTAATAACCAATAATTTTATACACATTTCAATGTCTCCCTATCAAGCTCCACTCCATACCTTTTAGATCTGTATATATTTAAATGATGGTATATTTATTGTGCGTTCGTTCTGTCAAAGAAACAATGGTATATAAATCAGTAGTTGATGTAAAAAACAATCATATTCGATGTATATAAATTTGTTAATTTTTAATTTAATAATTAATACTATGGAGAGCCTGCCTGTTAAATATGTAATTATTTTTCTATGAATATAATTCTATCGAACAAATGTACAGATCACCGGTGACTAACTTCAAAATATTGTTTTAAATTTTAGGATATTGCTGCCTTTGCTTTTATACCACATAATTAATGTATTAGAAATCTGATCTGAAGCGTTAACTGTGCATTTTATTGGTGCAATAAAATACTTGTAACTTTTCAAAGCAAGGAAACACTTTGTGGCTTGACATTATAAGAGATTTAAGAATAAATTAAATACTATGTTTTAAACCACTTTATTGCTATATATTATATATATTACTATACAGGGTTATTTGTAAAACATTAATAACCACGCAGGACTACATTCCTGCCTTGATTATGAGTCGAAAATGTTCAAGCTATTATGACCTAATGTCAATAGTTAAGGAGATATTCGACTTCAAAGTTTGCATTTTTTTTTCAATATTCCTGACTTTTTTTTTGTAAAACGTTGGACTATCATTACAGTAACTTATATCGAATACGAAAAATTAATTCTCTTTAATACAAATCAAATAAAAAAATAAAAACCTTCGAATTCCAATTGGAAAACATTCCAATTGGATTTTTTTCGGGGTTTTTATCACTTTATTTAACTTGTATTGAAACCAATAAATTTTTAGTAATCGATATGAGTTACTGTAATGATAGTTCAACGTTTCACAAAAGATAAGTCAGAAATATTGAAAAAAAATGCAAACTTTGAAGTCGAATATCTCCTTAACTATTGATATTAGGTCATAATAGCTTGAACATTTTCGACTCACAATCAAGTCAGGAATGTAGTCCTGCTAGGTTATTAATGTTTTACAAATGACCCTGTATATATTATAATTGTCAGTCTATATTATAATTGTCCTGAAGAAGGTTGAGTCCAACCGAAAATACTTGACTAGAAACTAGTTGACTAGTTGAATGTAGCAATAAAGTGGTTTAAAACGTAGTATTTAATTTATTTTTAAATCTCTTAAAATACTTTTGTCTTATGTAGAATGATAATACAGATAAAAGTAACAGTTGAATTGACTCAGTTAGTAAATAAACAAAAATAGCAAGAAGCCCAGCACTCGAACCAATGAAAACGCTTGGCATTATTTTCGCCATTTGACAAAGCGATTAGATACAGCCGAGTTATTTCAGAAAGAAACCGATAAACTGGGGGTAATTGATCGATAAAACTTGTTGATCCTATTCCCTGACAGTTGGCCTCCAAAACCAATGAAGTCTCCGCAGTAAAAATGCCATAAAACCTCCGGCGTGGGCCACAACATTGAGAGGTCCATGAAAAACGCAAACTCATCACACGTGTGCAGAAGCGGACCTACAAATTGATGTTCGCTTCCAATTTTATGCATACAACTACTCGATATTTCACATTTATTATCTGGGCTTAATTTTCACTACAAATAATTTATTTATTTATTTATTTATTTATTTATTTATTTATTTATTTATTTATTTATTTATTTATTTATTTATTTATTTATTTATTTATTTATTTTATTTATTTCTTTCTTTCTTCTTTATTTTCTTTTCTTCTCTTTCTTTTTCTGTCATTTCTTTCTTCTTTCTTTCTTTGCTTTCTTTCTTCTTTCTTTCTTTCTTTCGTTCTTTCTTTCTTCTTTCTTTCTTTCCTTTCTTTCTTTCTTTCTTTCTTTTCTTTCTTTCTTTCTTTCTTGCTTTCTTTCTGGCCCCACCCTTCCCTCTCCCGCCACTTAGCCCCGTTTTCCCCGCCTTCCCTGTTGTTTGATTAACATAAAGCAACAATAATGAGTGATAATAAAAATGATAAAAATGATAATGAATTATATAATAAAAAACAAAAAAAGTGAAAGTTTTAAGTTATGGACAAACTATGAGAGTCAAAGAATTAGAGGTAAAAGGGGAATAAGGAATGGATAGGAAAGGACAAATCTACTTAGTAAAAAGGATAAGAGATAAGAATAAAAAGAAGTGCAAATATATATGTATAGCATAAAGATATCTGATCAATACATCTGCATATATATATATATATATATATATATGTATACATATATAAACGAGGTCTGGGCAAAAGAAAAAATGTTAATTAAAGAAAGATACAAAATAAATAATGACGTAATTACTGGCATACGCAATACAAAAAGAATGCAGGTGACAAAAAGTCCAAACCGAAAGTACTTTCCGTACGCATCAGCTATACACAGGTTGTACTCTGCGGAAATATGACATGTGGATTTGATATGGGCAAAAGTTCTAAAACCCCAAATATTAAAACCTTGCGAAAATTCGAATAAGAGTTTTAATTATTTTATACGACCGGTGTTATAGAAAAATGAATTTATAATATCCTCTATGAGTTACTTTGAAAATTTTCCACGTTTTACAGGAATGATATATTAATAAAAATATTTATTATAATTATATTTACGTTGTTATCTCTAACTGAGTTCTTAAAAATTAAATATTTTTAATAATCTATCATTATGATTCCCTATAATGTATGCGCCAATTCCGTCAATAATATGTTTTACAGAAAATTTGTCAGCCGATGGAAGTCTATGGCAATGAAAAACATAGCTTACTTAGCTTATCTATAGTCTCAGCCTATCCTCACATTACTATACCTATTATTTTTGAGGAAATAGAAGGCCACCGAAAGTAACCTAATCTACCATACCTATTTTCATACGCATACGTAAGTTTTTTCTTTTTTTTTCCAAATGGAGAGGACAAGAACACACAACACCAATAAATTTGTCATAAAAATATTCTTCTTTATTATTTACGAATGTTCCAAAAAATTCTTTGACGCCTCTGCGATAAAAAACGTCCGATCTTGACAAATTCGTTATTTGAACAGAAGAGGGTGTCGAAAGTGCTCACTTTTGTCTACTTGATATTTCATTCTGAAGGCCTGTAATTAAATTAAATAATAAATATAACTTAAAAGCAAACACAAAATCTTGTAGAGTAGAAAACATTCTTTCGAATAAAATAAAATTTTGGTTTCTATTTTATTATTTGAAAGAATAACGGACCCTACTAGTAGTTGTAAAAAAAATCGATGATTATTGACGAAAATCCACAAAATCCACATAGACAAAATGGGCTCATTGGATCCTGGAAGGGAAAAATATAAAACCAAGCGAAACGAACTACTGATATTTTAGCTAGCAGCACTATTATTGAGTGTTTTTAAATTCTCTACCATTAAAAATAATCAAAAAACATTAATTTAATTTTAAAGAAAATAGCACGCCCTGAGCTAAAATCGTGAACCATGAAAAAACACCACTGAACGATAATTATTATGTTCATTTTTTTATTCAAATCAAATCAATTTCACTTTAGGAAAAAATTAAGCAATTTCGTATAGACTTCAAGTTAAGATTCTTCTCATGCTTCAAACGATCAATTAAGCGGCAGAAAAAAGTAAGGTGCATAAAAAGATAGCACGAGACACAGATAATAACATACATTTTTGATACCTATTTAAATTAGGGAAAAAATAAACAGTTAACGATAATAAATCAATTAATTTTTAAACGAAACTTCTGCAGTTGAATTTTTTTAAACATAGTTTCTCGATAATTGAAAACAAAATAGATTGACCACTTAAAAAGGGTGCTAAATAAATAAAAAAAATGCTAAATAATGTAAACTCGTCTAAAATCGTCTAGCAGGTCTCCTCAAAAGGTTACTCGAAGGTATTTGCGGTATATTTTGATTTAAATATTGTGATGGTTGCTTCCAATGGGATAAAAGAAATATCTTTCCAAAAAAAATATAGGTACAGGCATAGATATCTCTACCATTTTAGGTGTTTCATATTGTAGGTTATATTACGTACCACCAGAACTTACTGCAGACCAATGAGAGGATAATGGGGTGATGGCATAGATTTATTAAAATAAGACATTGGTTCTCATTATTTGCACAAGATATTTGACATTGAGATTTTACTTAATATGTTTAATTGTTACAAGTTAAGTTACACGGAGAGAACAGATGCAATGCGTGTACATTCTTCGAAGCAAGGGAGCGGAATTGGGCTTGGTGTGACGTCACTGACATCCCATCAAGCGTCCTCCATACCTTTCGCCAGAAGACTACAATCTGTTACTACTGCATAATTGATACAGCTTTGTGAGGTCTAAAGCCATCGAAAAAACAAATATCGACATCATAATTGGCTCTATAACCCCTTATGGATCTTGGCCTCCTCTAGACCCTTCCTCCATTGAACACAATTCATTTTGTGTGCTTCTTCAATGTAGATTTTTTTAGGTAGTTATGTGAGAACAGCGTCGCTTCATATCAGCTTACTAAGCTTCTGCATCCTGATGGTATGGTGTTCAACACGGTGACTACGGTGTTTTCTATGACTAAGTCTAATCACCGAAGTCTTCCTTCTATTTATTCTATACATTCAATTTTTTTTAAAGTATTTCTATATATACTTCCTTATTTTCTCTTTTCTGTTGTGATAAATTTCGATGTATAGATCATTAAACATAGTATATAGCTCTTTATTATCATATCTATGCGAAAATACATTTTCTAAAGCCAAAGGATTCTATGTTACTTTTGCATAGTATATGTTCAAATTTGAAAGAGTAGATTGATGTAGCAAAATTCTACCGGTGATAGAGAGTTGTGTGATCGTAGTAGTAAGTTAATTTTTAGAGCGATATACTTCTTCTGAATGTGATTTGTTTTGATAATTAATCATTTGAAGCAGACTTTTACAATATGTAGAAGAAATGATCAAAGTTGTTTAATTCTATTGGAACTAATTTTTAAAATATTTTATAGTGTTTTAATTTTATTAAAAGCTTTTCAGAATGTTTATGATATGTACCGCTGTCAAATAGATTTGCGGGACAATCCTTAAAGAAAATATTTTGTTATTTCTTGATATAAATCGTCTTAAATTCATTTTAAATCTGTCTAGATACAATTCAACACGCCATTCCTTTAAAATTAGAATCAAATACAATTAATTTAACTCGCCTTGACAGGCCGGAGAACTATTTTCAAATGAATGCCTATAAATTTTCATCGTCGGTAGTTAATTAAAGTAATCGAGCAGAATAATTTCATTATCTGTAAATTTTTCAATTAAATGCTAAATGGAATATTATTCAAGGGAAACTGATTCTCAATCTGTTAAAACATTTGAAACTCGCTTTTTACTTGGCAGGTTCTTTCAGAGAGTTTATTGGACTAAATGATATATAAATTATATTAAAAAATATATTTTTTAAAGACCTCGCTTATATTTAAATGTACGAAAAAGTAAAAAATAAATTTTCGGCCAAAATTGTTTACCTCACTCGGTAAATAAAAGGTGGTCCCTTACATTGTTATAGATGAAAGGAAAACTGCCCAAGTGAGAAAGGCAAAAATTTTTGGCCCAAAATTATTTTTTTTACTTTTAAGTACTTATATTTAAATACAAAAGTGTTTTTTTTTTTGTAATATAATTTTCTACTTTTTGGTCTTAACGAATCTTGTGATCGATTTTGTCCTCTATTATAATGTCTATGCGAAAACTGTCTTTCACACATACTTGTGAAATTTAATTTGTAGAAATTGCAAAAAGGATAAACCCAGTGGTCTATCACTTATTATACTATTAATTAACTAAGTAAAGTTCGCTTGTGGAGTATATAATTTCATACAAAATCAAATCGGTAGGAAACTAGCGCCATCTCTTTTTCGGCGATCTCATTAAAGAATTTCCCATTAAACTTTGATCAATTAATTATTTTATATTATTTATTCATGGGAAACTAACAGTAAATATAAAAATCAGAATACACATAATTATTCAATAGTATAGCTACCATCTTACTAGTCTCCACAGAATTAACATATCATGTATCAACAATATAGCAACAATAACTTAAGTTATACAAAAAAATAAAACAAAAGTGAAATAAAAAAATAAGAGATTAATTAGCGAATCTAAAAAATTGGTTCATGTATTCTCATCGTGGATTGTCATGTGTTCAAAATTTCAGCTCGATTAAACATTGGGAAGCGGGCGAAATATATATTATAAGATTCCGTCCAGACAAACAGACAAACAGGTGAAGCTAATAAAAGCGTGGTAAAAATAAGTGTATACTTTGTAAGCAGGGTGGCCCATTGTTATAAAAAATTTAATTTTGTTAAATAAATAAGTTGGTTAAGGACTTGTAAAATTGAATGTTATAAGATTTTTTTAATCTCATTATTTACATAATTAGTTAATTAATACGTTATTCTTTTCAATTAGTTATTTAATACGTAATTCTTTTCAATTAGTTATTTAATACGTAAGTTTTCATTCTGAAATATGTATTTGAAGTAAGAAGACAAAGGATGAGGTATATTTTTTTACATTCGAGACCAGATTGCTCCGATGGTCTTACTAGGTCTTGAACATTTTCGTCTCATAATTAAGGCTTGAACATTATCGTCTCATAACCAATCTATCTGTAAAGTATTGTGGACTAGTTCTGTTACACCCTGTATATTTAGTAAAAAAATCGATTAAATTAGCTACGTGACAGAATATTATGATATATATATATTTATGGAGATGCGAACATATCAATATTCTTAGTATTTTAAAAACTAAGCTAAACACTTGTGCTATGAAAATAGGACTCGCTAGCCTGGAGTGAGGTACGAACCTGCGACCTTTGGACACGAGGCGAAAGTCCTAACCACAAGATCAAGCAAAAAAACAAGTTACTCTTCTTAATAATATGTCAATAATTGTGAAATATTTTATTTTATTTATTTATTTATTAAATCCCAAAAGAAAATATACAACATATAATATATATTACGTACATTATGAGTATATAAAATCCTAAAAAGGTACATATATACATATACCTGTACATAGGTTCGGGAGATGATAAGCTAGACATGTGTAATGATTTACACACGATTAAAACTCAACTCGAATGATAGTTGTATGATGATTGCAATATACATTTATAAGGATATCAGATGTTCTTGTGTTTCGATTATCCATTTTTTTATTTTGTTTTTAGTTGACTTGTTTACTTCGGTTAAAATTTTTAATTCAGTGGGTAATATGTTGAAGTATTTAATAGCTGTATATAAGGGACTTTTACAGTATGTATTGTGTTTTAGTAATTTTGGGTTCTTTTATTAATTTAAGTCCGGATCTACCATCATAGTGATTTAATTTTTGAGTAAATTGCTATATATATATATTTTTTATACATATTATGCTTACGTAAATGTCATGCTTCAATGTCCTCACTGCACGCCCCTGCGATTTAGGATTCGTTTTTTTATTTTTTTTTATTTCATTTCGTTTTGTGACAAATTTAACCGTGGAAGTCTCTGAAAAAACGTATCGTATAAACCCCGCAATGGATTCATTCATAAACCGTTTGGTGCTCGCACCAAGCACTGAACTTGGAGGATATCGGGTCCGTGGGAGTTTCCAACTTCCAGATGGCGCATGGCGGGCTGCGGGCGGCGCATTCCCGCGGTCTAAAATTAGTGCCCGCTTCGACATCTGGTTTATGCAATGCGGTGTATACAGGGCGTGCAGTGGAGGGTGCGGTATCCTGTGAACATGCAGCCCACCAAAAAAGCAGCGCGATACGCAAAACCGTGAAGAGGAAATTGGTGCACAACGAAATATATATGTGTACTAGCTGTGCACGCGAACTGTCTGCGAATGTCTAGAAAATTCTCCTTCCATAACTTTCAAGAAATTTATCGAATTTACAGGAACCTTCTAGACACACCGACACATTCTGCCACTCAGTTTAGAACCTTACAGAACTTTCGGGAATTTTCTAGAACCTTCTCCTTCCAGAACTTTTTATAGCAGGTTTTTCCGGAACCTTCTAGACTCACCGACACAGTCGGCGCGCCCATTGTGAAACAATCTGAAGCATTTGCGGCCTTCACATAACGAAACAATGTGCTAGAAAGCACATTTTCGTCACCCACGCACAGTCACCCCCCCCCCCAAACTCGCATATTTTCGATGTTATTTCGTTCAACTTATCTGGAGAATAGACAAATTTGGAACTAACGACGCCATATTGAATACTTGTCACCTATTTACGTGCGAGTTCACGTATATTTTTTAAGAAATCGTTTTTTCATTTGTCACCACGCCAAAAATAATTAAAATCGATATTCGAGAAATTATTTTGGTAATGCAAACGTTTTTTTTAAAAGGAATAACGTCTAAAAGTCCCAATTATAATTATTCGATTACGTTCACAGACGCATTGCCAGAGTTTCAGGTTAGGTTAAAATGATTTTTCCATAATAACATATTTATTTTACTATTCCATTTTTGTCGTTGTCATTTAAACCCGTCGATGTGAATTACTCTACTTCTGAATCTTGCAGTGATTAAAAAAGTATTAATAAAATTGTACGTGTTATGCAACCGTTTTGACTTTATTTTCGTTTTTGGTTATGTTACAATATACGGTGTGTAACAGAGCTAGTCCACAATAGTTTCAGATAGATTCCTGCTTTAATTATGAGTCGAAAATGTTCAAACAACCATGACCTAATAGCAATACTTATGGAGATATGCGACACCAAAGTTTGCATTTCTTTTCAATATTTCTGATTTATTTTTTGTGAAACGTTGCACAATCATAACAGTTACTATATCGGTGACAAAAAATTCATTCCCATTAATACAAGTCAAATAAAATGATAAAAACCTTCTAATTCTAATTGGAATTTACGCGAGCCCGCGCATTTCAGACAATATGATTTAATTAATTCGACTTCTTGAGTATGAGGTATAATTTTTTGAATATTTTTATATTAATGACAGTGAAATTTTCTTAGTATAAAATTTAATCAAATTAATCGATGTTTTAATGGTTTTATGGATACTGCAATATAGGAAAAAAAAACGTTTAATTTTTGTCTTTTTTAAAACGATATATTTAACAACTTGTCGAAAAATATTAATGTCTGAAGAGCACCACTTCTTTTTCAAACTTTATACAATCAATTTGTAAATAAAATATATGGTCTTTATTTGAAAATATACGAGATTGGTGTACCAAAGATAACTCTATTGCATGAAAACTAAAATAGTGCTTCGGGGTTATTTTGGTGTTATAACAATATTTTTGTTCATATTTTTTTGAGGAAATGCTTCAAGAGTAAATGGATCTATCATAATAAAATTGATTAAAAGCCTGTTTAGCTACGGGTTTTGCAAAACGATTTAACAAGTTTACTTTAAATTTAGCAAAATCGAGAGCAAATACGAAAATCGTGTACTGGGGCCTCTTAAAGCAAGAGGAATATGTTGACAGAATGTCAAATTGCAAAAAATACAAATGAGAAAGGGAGTATAATTAAAACTTGGTTTTTGTGGGTTAGTTTTTTTAAAACTGTCTTTTAATAATATTAATTATAACAGCGACACAACCTCCGCGCTGACGCGCGCGCCACTGGTGCTTCCGCGAATTAACCTTCCCCTGACGCTTTCGGGCGGGAGTGGCGTCCGGCACATTGGGACAGGTTCGGGGTATTAACAGATCTGCGCGGTTGCAGGGACGTGGGCGCTGACATGTAAAACGGGCTGCAATTTTATGGGCACAGCGGCCGCACTCGGCTTCGCACCTAATGGTGGGCTCACCGGTAAATCGTATAATTTCTTGGCAATAAATTTAACGGCGTGTCACATCCTCCGCCATCTTGCCTTTTGTACCGGAGACCACGATCGCTGTTTAGCGTTAACTAAATTATCAGTCATCAGCTTTGCAAGATGGATATTAATCCCAAATACGGCTAAATTGTGTTCTTAATGTTTTTAATCATCTTTCTTCGACGTTTATATTGAAACACAGATGACGTGTGTGTACAAATATTGTATTTTAATTTTAAATACATTCAGTTTCTATTCCAAGGCCGAGGACCAGAATTAGAGCCTCCAATCCGAATATTCAATATTCGAACCTCAAATATATTCGCTTGTTAAGTATTCGTTATTCGAATACTTTAAAAGGTATTCGTAAAGTATTCGCTCATATTTATAAGATTTTTAATATTTTTCCAAACGAAACTAAGGTTTACGAACCCTGAAAGTCATTTGCAAGCGATGAAAGTCATTTCAGGTATACCGCAATGGGCTATATAATGAAGTCGGGCGTCTTTTGCATTTGCTTTTTTTGAAAGTCATGTTTATCTTTATAGTTTTATTACAATAAGCACTTACGTTTTGTCGGCTTTCTATTATTCTTTAGTATTAAGCATTCATAAATATTTGAGCCGACAAACAAGAAGTTATATACAAAATAATTTTCAAAAAACATGCACGTGGGGTGTGAGATATGAAGTAGGTAATACAAACGTATCTAAAATTTTGTCAGTTATCGAAATATTTCTTTGTGTTTTTTTTCAATTTGTATTTCTTAATTCAACATTATTTTTTAATATATTTTTGTTGTTTTTTATAAGATACTACAATTATTGTTTTTTTTTAAATATATAGAATGTATTTATCATCCGAACTAAATTATTCCTTTCTTAAAAATTTTACAAATATATTCGAATATATTATCATTTACTATTTGATATTCGAATAGTTGGAATCACGGATATTTGGAGGCTCTAATCAGAATGCATGTCTCGCATGCGTGTTACATAATTTTTTTATTTCAGATAAGGCGATTTACAATTTAGAATATATCACAGATTTCGCGTTATGTAAAAAATGGGCTTTAGCGTCGCAAAAATTTTTTTGGTATTTAACTAATCTGCTTATCAAGTCTAAGCGCTTAATGTTTATATTAAAAATTATTATCAGGGTCAGTAACGAATGACCGGTTGTTTATCTGTATACGAAAAAATAAAATAAATAAAATAAATTAAGTAAGCTGTGCGTCATATATGAATATGTTTATGAATTGTGTTAAATGTTAAACTAAAATCCATGAAATAAGTACTTACATATTTCTTTATATTAATAAAAATATGAATTTGTCTTCGCACCCCGAGTATAATGCTTTCGTTACCTTTCCAAACTCATGAAAACATAAAATAATGAATCTTAAAGTTTTTTGCTCTCGTAATTCAAATAGTACAGTAAGTATCAAAAGTGATGATTTTGCAGGTTAATATGACAAAATATTAATATCCTTTAACAAGCAATCACATTTTAAAAGGCACCTTTCAAAAAAACGTACCCTCGCATTTGGGGTGCGTTATGTTCACCTTTTAAAGTTATGCAATTCATCGGTACATCCCCATCCCCAATAATACTAATATCGAATTTAAAACATGTTTTATTTTACTTTGTAATACACACACACACAATATGAGTTATTAAATAACTACTATAGTTTCGAGAGGAGCATTCCCTCCCATCATCAGGTATAGATAATAAGTATACCTGATGATGAGAGTAACTATTCCTCTCGAAACTATAGTTGTAATTTAATAACTCATATTGTGTGTGTATATTACAAAGTAAAAAAAACTAATCCATAAAAACCAAGTTTTTATTATACTCCCTTTCTTTGTAAAATATAACAACAATTAAAGACGAATTAAAGCATATAACATAACACTAAACTTACAGGAATTTAATATATTTCTAAAATGTCAGATGTTTTGAGCTTTGATAAGACACTTCATGCTTTGAAGATTAAATTCTAAAAATATTCGTCAGTCAATTTAGATTTTCGAAATTCGTAGTGAAGTACCTATTATGTATATCGACGGAGTAATTCAAATTTAGAAAATATTTCGCGACGTTATCGGGCCGCCGTTGCTAGTAATCAAACTTTTGTAATGATGCCAATTTTAAAAAACTATTAAAATTTCTAAAAATCCGAAATTATACTATAATTATTTATTTTTTTTAACGAAAATTTGATAGATCTTCTTGATCGTCGCCACGAGTCTACTTGCAATGTTTCAGCTCGATTTGATCACGGGAAAAGGTTTAAAAATCGATCCAAAGTTTTCTCGACGGCAAGCCGGCAAGCAAGCAGACGCTTAGAAGTAATAAAACATATTTTAAATTATAATGTTGCACCACGAAGTAAGTATCTGCCAAATCTTTCAATGATACTAATATCGAATGTCCATCCGTAACTGTAAAAAGAATCCAATAGCTGGTCTCATTGCGTTTTCAATTTTTTTTTTGGCTAATCCATAATATATAATTGATAATAATTAATAATTACTTAATGTCAAGTTGAAATTCAATAATAAAAAGTGTCATTGTTGACGGGTTTTACTAATCCGGTATCATCCGTTATTTTATGTGGTATACAATAAGCGCCAATAAAACAATTTTAAAAAAATACAAAGTTGAGGCACTCTACCTAGTTAATAAGGAATAAATATATTTTTAATGTTATATTTGTACTCGCAACAAAGTAAGGCGGGTACGGATAGTCCACACGACGGTGGCCCAAAAAAACCTCGCGTGACCTACTGGAATATTAGGTCCTTACATATGAAATTGACGTTTTGCCGTACTGGCAAATTTGATCTCAAATATCTTCTCTTTGGTTAGGAATTCCAAATCCAAATTTATTCAGCTATTTACTAATGTATTTGTGTTTTGAAAATTATAATTCATTTGTTTTTTCCTCAATTGTTTTTTTCTTTGCGTCACTCAGTTTACAAAATGAAAAACTTGAAATATCGCGTTATTTACGAGTACGAGTTCCACCGTGGCACCAGTGCTGCAGAAACGGCTCGAAGGATTAATGATGTGTATGGCGACGGTGCCGCAAAAGAAAACACAGTGCGTTTTTGGTTCCAACGTTTTCGTTCTGGAAATTTCGACCTGCAGAACAAGCCCCGTGGACGGCCGGAGACCAAAGTTGATAATGAAGAATTGAAGGCTATTGTGGAAGCGGATCCATCGCAAACCACATCCGAGTTAGCTGCAGGCTGCGGTGTTAGTGATAAAACTGTTTTAATCCACTTGAAGCAAATTGGTAAGGTGAAAAAGCTTGAAAGGTGGGTACCTCACGAATTGAGTGAAGCGAATCAACAAACGCGCGTTGACTGCTGCGTTGTATTACTCAACCGGCACAATAATGAAGGGATTTTAAATCGAATCATTATCTGTGATGAAAAGTGGATCCTGTACGATAATCGGAAGCGCTCATCGCAATAGCTGAACCCTGCCGAACCAGCCAAACCATGCCCCAAGCGAAAATTGACTCCAAAAAAGTTACTTGTGAGCGTTTGGTGAACTAGTGCTGGTGTCGTTCACTACAGCTTTCTTAAATCTGGCCAGACGATTACGGCAGATGTCTATTGTCAGCAACGGCAAACCATGATGGAAAAGCTAGCTGCTAAACAACCGAGGCTGGTTAATCGCTCTAGGCCACTGCTGCTTCATGATAACGCTAGACCACACACTGCACAACAGACGGCTACCAAATTAGAGGAGCTTCAATTGGAATGTCTAAGACATCCACCGTACTCTCCGGACCTTGCTCCAACAGATTACCATTTTTTTCGAAATTTGGATAACTTCTTGCAAAGGAAAAAATTCAACTCCGATGGGGCAGTCCAAACCGCCTTCAAAGATTTTATTGATTCCCGTCCGAATAGTTTTTTTAGTAAAGGGATCGATGAACTACCTATGAGATGGCAAAAGTGCATAGATAGCAATGGTACATACTTTGATTAAATAAATATATTATAATTAAAAAAAATCGGCTTTATGTTCCTCCCATACTAAACGTCAATTTCATATGTAAGGACCTAATATTTTTCAAGAAAATGTCAGAAGCTTACCGGGCTTGAAAAACCGGAGACCATTTGTCAGACAATTAAGAAAACTAACTGTTGAGACAGCTCTTATTTTGCAATATAATATAATTGTATTTAGTGTTCAAATCAGAAAATATTACCTGCATAAATGACGTCGACACTCGAAATGTGTCAAATTATCCGCGCATTTGTGTCTCGATCAACGGAATATATTAGCTAAAATATGCAAATTGTCAACTGTACACACAAATAATGAATTAACAAACCGGTTTGTTGTTACGTCATGCTTAAGGAGAATTGATTGTGGCAAGCCTAAGACGATGGCGTTGGATTAACTCGATTCCGATTAAATTCTAGAGTGTGGCGTTCAATCCTCTCTACCAACCCCTGCGGAGAAACGGCATGATGGTTAGTTAGTTAGTTAGATACAATTCCCGATATTTATTTAAACTTTCGATTCTGATTTCTACAATGTAAAAATAATTAATAAAATTTTCTTTTTTTTATGATTTTAAATTACTGATGAACATAAGTTTTAATTACGAGTATATACAAGGAAAAAAACGAGCGAGCCTTACAGTAGTGGCATATGATGTGTAATATTTGACATCTCACAATTAAAAATATCAATTGAGCCGCAACAGAAATTAACCTCAAAATTTAAAAAAGCTAATAACCATATATTTTTTAATTAGTAAATACTAGTAAAGAAAATGTATATGCATTTATTTATTATTGAATTTTGCCGGACTAGGTAGGTACCGCGTATTTACGTACGCATTTCTATTTAGAAATGTGTTTGGTCAATTATATGTTTTTATTTATTTTCATAGATGGCGGTAGTGTGCCGCTATACATATTGTACGAAAACTTTGAATAAATATTTAAAAATAATAACATAAATTACATAAAATTTGAGAATGTAAATCATTAAGGGTACTTTTTGTTTATATTAGTGTAAAAAAAAGTAATTAATGGATAGTATCGAAGATAGAAGTCAAAATATGTCAAAGTTACAACATCCACACGCGCAACATATATACAAAATCAAAAGCGTTGAATGTTAGAAGTGTGCGTCTTCGCTGTGATGGCACTTGCTGGACATTGATTTGTTTATAAACGATAATTTCTTTTCATCGCGCGCGCTCATTGGTCAAATGAAATCGCGCGCGCTTCCCCGGCGTCTTAATTCCTGTTACGCATTTCCATCCTTTTTTTTTTTCATTGCCACAGATTGCAGGAAAGCGAGAGGAAAAATGACACATCAAAAAATTTGAAAATTTTGCGTTAAGTGAATAAAAAAGGTATGTGTATTTAGAATCGTTTTAGGAATAGGAAATTAGGTTGAATAATGCAGATTCCGATACACAAAAAACTTTCAGATTTTCCGATTCACGATTCCGGTTTATCAACAAAAACGTACAAGCACCAATGGAATCGATGATTAATCTTTGAAGAGTAACACCATCACAAAAAGTTTTAATTTCTGCATAGTTTCTGTTTGATTGATAGGCGACGAAATGCGGGTTATGTTAGGTTAGGATAGTGGCCTAACATCATTACTTTTAGTACATCGGACGTGTACTCGAATTATTGCCGCCCAAACTTTCCAATTTTTAATTCGGCGCAATGCTTTTTTAATGCTGTAATGCGACTTAATCAACGCCTCGTCTGGTGGTCAATTGACCCGAATTTGGCACCAAATTGGCCTGAAGAGCGCTGCCAATCAATTGGTTCCTCCCCGCGGGATTAGCTGATGACGACACCAGACGACGAGAGCAGGGTTGCCACCATTTATATAAAGTTGTACGTTATTTTGGGTAATTACACTCAATACTTTACGAGAACAATAAAGTTCGCGAAAATATACTGTTGTATTTTGCTATTACTTTGTGGTTATTCATTATGAATATAATTAAACTAGGTAACTTTGCTTACACCACTAAAATTTATTTGGTAAAATCAACCGGTTTCGGAAACGACGTTCCTTCATCAGGGTATACCCAATACTAATTGAACTTTACAAAAATTATAAACAATCATACTTCAGTGTTAAGTGTCCAAATGGGGGTAAATAGTGGGGGGTGCGAAAGAAATAGATGATAGGGTGAAAGGGAACATATTCAAAATAGGACACATTCAAATTACAGTCCTATTTTGAAACATATTCAAATTACAGTCCTATTTTGAATATGTTCCCTTTCACACTATCACCTGTTTCTTTCGCACCCCCCACTATTTACCCCCATTTGGACGCTTAAGACTGAAGTATGATTGTTTATAATTTTTGTAAAGTTCAATTAGTATTGGGTATACCCTGATGAAGGAACGTCGTTTCCGAAACCGGTTGGTTTTACCAACTAAATGTTAGTGGTGTAAACAAAGTTAACTAGTTTAATTATACGCGAAAATACTTTATTTCACATAATTTGATTTCTCTGGGATTCATTTTATTTATAACATCCAAAAAAATTTGATCGTGGAAGTTTTTGCGTAAAACGGAACGAGAGAGTTACCGGGGTCGATGACGTTATCGATTGTTGCCGAATAGGTTCGATAATTGACGATATACCTTGTGGCGGTCGCCACATAAACGCTCGTTTTTTAATGCAACCTAACCTCAAATGTCAACATAGTCAATGTCATTGTAAAAATTTCTCGTTTGTTTTGTGTAAGGCGGATTGAGTGCAGTTAAAATACGATTAATTGTTTTATAGAGTTTTTTCTGTGATGAATAGCAAATGGCGAGACGAAAGTAACAAAGCGCCTCTGAATCGGATAATAATGAATGATTTATTTACTTTAACATAAATAATATAGACTGCAAACATGCTGTGCAGTTCAAAATATTTTGAGTTTGTTCAAATCTTTCAGAACAGTGCTGGATTTATGTCACAGAGACATTATTAATCAATTAATGTATATTATAGATATCTCACAGAGACGAAACTGTATTTATTATGGGAAAGTAGGTATAGAAGTCATTTGGGTGTACAAAGGACT
>JADDOH010025132.1:0-27436 GCA_016648135.1 Agrypnia vestita | reverse complement strand
TTACCTCTGAAGTACAGATATTATGCTTGTAGTCTTTGCACGAGGGTAATGCAGATACATATTATAACGCATTGTTTTGTATGTATATATCTTGTGCCTTATTTGATTCCGCTGTCAATGTGTTATAACTTTTTAGATTGCCCAAATTGACATCAGTCTTCACAGCTTTAGATCTTGCTTTGACGGGAAAATCTTTGAGTGCCGATAAAGCTAAGAAATTGGGTGTCATTGATATGCTTGTAGCACCACTGGGACCAGGTATTTTTTTTATTTCTGTTGTATAATAATAGTATTTAATGTAATGGAAGAGAGATTAAATCATTTATTTTATTTTCTCTGTATGCCGGAGATGAGATATGCGCTCTCTAGCATATATGCGAATTTTACCTATTTTACCTCTGTTTATGGGTTTTAAAGCTTATTGGTTGTATCTCAAGTTTTTGAATGAATGAACGAGTTCTATTCGTCAAGTTACCCCATTTGCCGCATAAACCGGACAAAAAATCATTCCAAATGTCATCTTTGAACCGCGCATTAATTGTGTTATCTGTATTAAAAAATGTTTATTTTTTTTAAATAAAAAAGTGTTAAAATTAAGTATCTTTATATTCTTTGATATTTAGAATGAAAATATTGAAATATAATATCTTTGGTGTTATAGCTTCCATGGTTTTTTCGATAAACATGTGCGTATATTTCTGACAGTAAATTTCGTTATTTTTTTTCATAATTAATGAATAAGTAATTATTGTACAAGTAATTATTGAAATATAAGTAATTATTGAAGTCTATATATTGAGAAACTGCAACTTCTTATCGATTAATTCTTATCGAGTGTTGATTTAAATGAATATAACCATCACAAAAGTGTCAAAAAAACGGCAATCGTGTGCGAAATTGTGTGGCAGTCTGCGCACATTCCACGTTACGCACGGGCGGCATACAACCGGTTAAACGAACAATTACTATAAACCAAGCTGACACAACCGGCTCTAAAAGTGTTTCTGCTGACCAAAGGTTCGATATTTTCTAACACACTGAACGTACGTTTAAAGTTCATTCATTATTACTATAACTTTGAACATACTAGATAAAATAATATTTTTTGTAGAATTGCGTAATTGAATTTGTCATTGTTTTATGTTTGCAGGTCTCAAATCAGTAGAGGAAACAAACATAGCCTATCTCGAAGATGTGGCTATCAAGATAGCTCAGGATATTGCTAGTGGTAAAATAAAAGTGGACCGCACAAAAAAATCTCTCGTAGAAAAAGCTACAAACTTTGCGATGGACATTGAATTTGTCAGGAATAAAGTGTTTTCTAAGGCAAGAGATCAAGTTATGAAAATGTCTGGTGGACTCTATCCTGCTCCTCTGAGGGTTTGTATTTTACTTTTAACATAAATGAAATATATTACATATTTGTGAGGTGTATAAAAGCAGGAATATCTAAAAAAAAGGAATTATTAATAAAAAGGATTATTAATTTAGAATGTATTGAGTTGGAGATTTTATAAGAAATATAGCCTATAAATTTATAGGAAACATGATTTCAGAAGGGAAGTACATAAAATCTATAATTCAGTGCATTCTATATTAGTAATACTCGGTGACTGCGTTCAGAACATTTAATATTTTTTTTGGATATTGCTGCCTTTGTTTTTATATCACATATATGATGTTGCATAGAAATTTTCAATTTCAGAAAACTAGCGCACTTGGTATGAACCACATTAATTATTTTTAACATCACCAGTTTCATTTACATATCGACGGCCCTGTCTATACCGTCCAATCTGCAAAAATTCTTTTACTTTCTTAAATCATCCTTTTTATTTACAGATGTAAGAAAATGATGTATAAATATATGAGAGTGTAAATAGTTGGTAAATAACATATTAACTTATATCCTAATATATCTCACATAGAAATTTATATTTACTCACACATATTTACTCTATTTTTCACACAATTTTGAGAAAAATTAAAATTTTCATTTCAAACACAGCATATTAAACTTTTACTATCCAAAAATATATGTAGATTAAATCGGATGGTTTAAGAAACTAAAACGAAAATCTAAGTAAGGACTGTCGATATTTAATTTATTAAACAACTACTGTCTGTCCATCCTGACTATGATACAGTGATATCGAAACCCTTAGATGTTAAAAATAATCAATGTCGTTTATGTAAAGTTTGTTTGCTAGTTTTTTTAAAGTAATAATATCATATTGTCTTCAATTTATTTTGAAAAGTAGTTGGAAAACATCCAACTTCATTCTGGATTTTTGGGCTTCATCATGGGATTTCTACCACATTTAATTTGGTTTCTTTTTAGAAAAAATCTTAAATTATGTATTGTTTTTAAATAAAATGTAATGTAACCCTACCCTTATCCTTTTGAATTATTTCAACATAATCAAACACTATACTTTTCTTTTCAGATTTTAGACGTAATTAAGACCGGAGTAGAGAAGGGCCCTAAAGCAGGATACGAAGCAGAGGCTAAAGGATTTGGTGAGCTGACACAAACCCCTCAATCTAAAGGATTGATCGGGCTTTTCCGCGGACAGACTGAGTGCAAAAAAAATAGATTTGGGACTCCTGAAACCAAAATTGAAACTGTAAGTGAAATATTTTTGAAATTTTTTTATCGTAAAACAAACAGCTCTTTTTCAAATAATTTTATTTGTTTTAAAATAGTATCCAAATTACTGCAGTAGTAATTTAGTACTATAGGTTAGCCCAAAGAAGTTTACATTTTATCACAAGTAATTTTAGTACTGGATTGTTTGATTAATTATTTGATTAAGGCGGTACATTCACTGTAAATGCATATTTCGGCGTTTTTTTACGAAAATGTGGGATTTTATTATTTATTTATATCAGAATTTATATGATAGATTGCAATTTTTTTAGGGCGTTAACTTAGATAGAACCTTTGTTCTTATATAAAAGTAATAAACTGAACATTATTTACAATAATTAAGAAAAATATAGGCATTAATCCACAGGCCGCGGCAAAAAAAAAGTTTTTAATGTTCCCGGGCAAAGTGTGATTCGTTTAAAATTTGTATGTAAGCAAAATATGTTTTTTCATACATATAAAGTTTACTTAATTATCTAGAATCTGTACGTAGGAAATTAAGAAATATTCAATATTAAAAAAGATATCATTTTTCAAACATGCTTAAATATTTACGATTTTTGGTCATTTTCGAATGTTGTTTATTCATATAAAAAGATGATTTTAAACGATATATTGTATCTATATTCGCACTTTAAGTCTTCATTCACTATTAAAAAGCTATTTTTTTTATAAAAAACATGTTAATTAATATTTAAAAATAAAAATTCTATAGTATAAAATGTGTCATAAAATTACGCAGTTTGCAGATCACAATCCGCGCGCCAGCCGGGAGAGGCGGACCGCTCATGTGGTCCGATCATTTTTTCATAAAAAAATCACTTTAAAACGTGTTTTTATGCCAAATTTGACTTTAGTTCAAAATAATATCATATTATATATTCGAAAGAAATCTATTCATCGCAGATAATAATGTTTTTTTTAACTAGTTTTGTATTAAATTGCATTTCTACTCATAACCTAACATTGAACGCATGTCACTTTTGCTGACTTGCTTTGTTCACTATAATCGTGTTGATTTCATTGTTATTTGAATGTCAAGTAAGATATTAATTTACGAGATAATTTTTGAAATATAGATAAATGGTTTTTAATTTTATTTTTAATTCAATACATATTGTTGTAGTAGTTTTTTGTTTATTTTAAATAAAAATTATTTAAATTCAATTATTTTCACAGGTGTTTTGACATTTCAGTCGGAAGTCAAAATAATATCTAAATCTGCTTATTCGACAAAAGTTTTAAATTAAAAAACAGTGATATAAGAAAAATCCTAAATTATTGGAGAAATATACATACGCTTTTTTATATTCTAGACTTAAAACATTTAAAATTCTAATAAAGGTACGCGCGCATGACTTGCGTTCCCATATATTTTAAACGTCGGTACTCCATATGGTTGTCTCGTTTCCTCGCAACCTTTCTGTCACAAGGACATGTAAAAAATACGCTCTTGCAAGGTTTATCTGATATGACGTTTGTTCATGTCTCGATCTCGTATTGAAGTAGCATGATCTATCCGACACATATCGCCACTTTGACAGCTTAAAAAATGTATGTACCACCTTAAATTGCAGAAAAATATAAAATACTGGTTCCACTGCATTTGCTGTCACTTGTTTTCCGCTGTCATAATAGTGCAATAAATGATGCAACATATTTAAGGTTGGAGTGTTGGGTGCCGGTTTGATGGGAGCTGGAATAGCGCATGTGAGCGTTGACAAAGGATATAAGGTCATACTGAAGGATGCCAACAACAATGGTCTTTTCCGTGGTGTTGGACAAATCCAGACTGGACTGGCTAATGCAGTCAAAAGGAAAAAAATGAACGCGTAAGCATATTCACTTGATACCAAAATCACTTCATTTGAAGCTTCTTAACCTGTACCAGGTTAGCGTCGTGTAAACATGATGGGGCGCGAACTGAATGCACGACTTGAGCATGAAACGGGTTAAATTTATTAATTTTTATTATAATTAATAAAATTAAAAATATGTGATGGTTATATGTATAACCATCATATTGTATCATCATCATATTGTTGTTTTTGTTGCTGGGCAAGTGTTATTTGATGAGTGGCAAGATGAGGCCAGTGAAGTTTGAATATCATTTTATAAATGGCCCTTAACCCCCCCTGGGCCGCGTCGCATATATGCGACAGGCACAAAATAAATTATTTATCAACGGCCGTGTATCGAATTTGAAAAACGTAATTTTTTCCCAATAGAGAAATCCTGTTGTGACCTGTCGTTCCATTTTCAACTCAAAAACATCACGGATTATATTTTAAATCAACAATCAAAACAGAAGTTTTTCTGCCATCAAAATCGTATAGAATTGTTATAGATGGCGCTCCGATCGCGTGTTGTGCAATCGAAATTCAAATATTCCATCGTCAAGGTCACGCGCAATGTGCGCGGGAAATACGATTTATTTTTTTCGATTTATTTGTACACGTATATACAAATATATACGATATGTTTTGCGATATTTGTCAGTTTTTGTTGGTTTATGATTCAATTGAATACTAATAGTGATTTATTAACAAAAATACACGCAATTTTGTTGCGTTTATTTGAAATATGTGTGTGTGTGAAAGTGTATCATATTTATGTGTTATGAGTGCGATGTCCCGTCGTGTGCCGTGCCGTGCAACAAAATATATCACACAGAAGAAGATTATTATTATTAATAGTAGTGTTGTCTCTAATAAACAAATAAAAAATGATTATTATTTTTCAGAAAATGTTGCGCTGGCAACATTATGTAAATTCAAAAAAAGATTATTTTTTTTACTTAAGTGACAAAAAAATCATTGCATTTCGACACTTATGATAAAATAATATGAATGTGTGTGTCTTTTTTTTAATATACGCATGTTTTCATGGTTTTTTCGTAAAAAGAAAAATCACAAAAAATTCCGAAAATTTACGGCCCTCATCAAGTTAATATCAAGGCTTACATTATAATAAATTATACTTTTTCGATTTAGGTAAAATAAAGTGATTTGTTTTGCGCACAATTTTTTTTTTTACCATATATTGCTTTTTCAATTGAAAAAGGAATTCTCACAGTGGTCTTTGATTATCACCAGATTAAAAAGGATCTAACAAACTTCGCTATCTTTGAGGAGCGCACACACTGAAGCGAGATTTGTGATAGTCGCTTAATGGTGTGGAATTTGCTACTGGTATCTTGGTTTTTCCTGTATTAACTACACATGCTTAACTTATTTATCTGTCAGTTTCTGCATCAATTTACCGCTTATAATTAGTGCATCATTTCGTCTATTTCTAGCAGATAAATAAATGCCAATACATATACAATCTGTGGAAGTTCTGATTGATACATTTGTAAATATCTGTAATAAACCACTGGTTCACAATTCAATAGTTTGAAAATAATTATTATTTAATCTTATCGTTAATATGTATATATATTTTAAAATCAATATCTTACTATGGTTTTTAGAATTCAAAAAGACAAGTACTTGTCTAACCTTTTGCCCACACTGGATTACTCCAAGTTCAAGACTGCCGATATTATAATTGAAGCTGTTTTTGAAGACTTGAGTATAAAGCACAAAGTTATCAAGGAGTTGGAAGCCGTTGTTCCAAAACACTGTATTATTGCTACCAACACAAGTGCCATTCCCATCACCAAAATTGCAGCTGGAAGTTCTAGACCCGATAAAGTGATTGGTAAGCTCACATGTTTCAGGTTTATAAAAGAGTACTTTTTTAAGTTTATATTTGTTTATTAGAATAAACATGTTTAATGTTTTGGATGATTATAAATTTGCATCATAAATTCTTGTATTTTCTTCTATTGAAATGGACATATGGAACCACCTTAGGTTACTAATTACAGTAGAACCTCGTTAATTTGAAATTCAAGGTACAAAAAAAATCACAATGCAGATTGCGAAATTCGCTAAAAATCTGAAACTCACGAAAAAGCTGAATTTTTTTGTGAAAAATATCTATTTTTGCATATTTTAAGAAATAATTTTGAAAATGCAATATATTATGCTGATACAAAGATAGCGGCATTTCTATTACTAAAGTAGTTGATATTGACATACTTGTAAAATATATTTGATATGCAATATTGTCAAATTTAAAAAAAAAAAAAATTAAAATTATTGATTTATGGTGCAAGAACCTAAAAATTATTACGAATCCAGTGGGAATGGCACTGGCTTCCCGCACCGAGGGTTCCGGGCTCGATTCCTGGTGAGGTCACAATTAATCTATGTGATTTACTCAAGCCTGGGTGTTTTGTGATGTGTTTCGCTTCTGTAATTGGTCCTCTTGGCCTGTTGAAGTGAAAAAAAAATTTATCATTTCGGGACTTGTGGGTTTTAAAAATTTCGAATTACGGGAGTTCGTATTAATGGGGTTTTACTGTAGTATATATTTACATATCTAAATAAATGTTGATTTTTAGAATTAGACAAGTTTGCTTTGATACTTAATCAAGTCCTAGTCTATTTATACATTGGTCAATATTTCTTCAACCAATTGAATCCACATCCCTGTCTGATGATAAAAACATATTTTTATTCTCCAGGAATGCACTACTTCTCACCTGTTGACAAGATGCAGCTGTTGGAGATCATCACGCACCCCCAGACTAGCAAGGAGACCAGTGCAGCTGCCGTTCAGGTCGGGTTAAAGCAAGGGAAGGTTGTTATTACTGTCGGAGATGGTCCTGGTTTCTACACCACCAGGATTTTGTCCACCATGCTTAGCGAAGGGATCAGGTAATGATAAATTCCATTATCTTTAACATACAATAATCAATAAAAAGAGCAATTCATTAAGATCTATATTTGTATGTTTATTCTTACTACACAACAGTTCAAAAAGTGCTCAAAGATTTATGTTACTTTGATTAAACTATTACATATTGCAATATTTATATTGTGTCTTTATATAGCTTTGTTATTTGTAGGAAAGTACTCACATAAATATGTGCATGTGTGATGTTTTACACCATAAATAAAAAATGAAACTGAAAATTTGAATAAAATGACCATCTGGTGTTTTATTTTCTATAGATTGTTGCAAGAAGGAGTTGGACCCAAGGAGCTAGATAAACTAACTAAAACATTTGGATTCCCAGTAGGAGCTGCCACTTTAGCTGATGAAGTTGGCATTGACGTCGGTAGCCACATTTCGGTTGATTTGGCCAAGGTATGAATGCTGAATATCCCAATTATAATAATTTCATTGTCTGTCTGTCCGTCCGTCCATCCATCAATCTGTCCGTCCTTCCATCTGTCTGTCCGTCCTTCCATCTGTCTGTCCGTCCTTCCATCTGTCTGTCCGTCCTTCCATCTGTCTGTCCGTCCTTCCATCTGTCTGTCCGTCCTTCCATCCATCTGTCAGTCTGTCTGTCTGTCCGTCCGTTCGTCTGTCGTAATTTTGTGTAACGTTAGAAACTTTCTTTTTTTCTTCGTTTTTTTTCTTCTTTTTTCTTTTTTTTCTTTTTTTTCTTTTTTTTCTTTATAAATAAATAAACACTTATTCTTTAAGAACCCACATGTAAAAGTAGTAATTTTTGACGGGTTACAGCTAGTATTGTACATACATAATTCCAACACCATATAACACCGTCAATGTATATTACTGTTCTTTGTCACCAATATAGGTCACATGAGGGGTTAATAAGCTAAGGCAGCAATATCCAAAAAAGTTTAATAAATGTTTTGAAGGCACTCGCCGAGGATTGCTAATTTAGAATGTACTGAATTTGAGATTTTATGGGAAATATAAATAAAATTAAATCATGTTTCCAAAACATCATGCAAAGGCAGCAGTGTCCACTTCAACAAGTCAACCCCTAAGGATGTGTCTTGACAAAAAAAAAATGACCTCTTCATACTGAAGTGAGAATTGATGTCGATTTTTGACTGAAACATCATAGCCATGACAGCAGTGATGGTATTTTAACCAATGACACACTAACCGTTTTTTGAGATTTGTATCTGATTGCATCGATAATTGGGAAACTAATTTTTCGCAATGCGACGGGCAACCATTGGCACTAAGGACTGGTGATGGGCATAAGACATCAGGACTGATGATGGACCCTGCAATGTGAACCAAAACGTCCCGCTATATATATATATATATATATATACACACAGTAAAAGCTCTTTAATACGAAATTCAGGGTACCAAAATTCAAAAAAAAATTCGAATTTCGAATTGGGGAAGTAGGAATTTAGTAGGAAGTTTTTAAACCGTCAACACACTTTCTAAACATTTCCAGGTATACAAAAAATGTATTTTTTAATATGTATTTTTAAACACATTTATTTGGCCAATGTTGCATTCATTTTTGTCAGTTTCAATAAAATTAAGATAAATTACCTTGATATGTGATCTTGAGCCATGAATTCAATTTTAAAACAGAGAAAATGAAAATAACAAATATTGCACATCACTTCACTGAATGAATGAAATAGTCGAATTGGCGATACCCTCAGCATATAGAACAAACACGTATTCAAATTAGGCCTATTTTACCTGCATTTATGGGTTTTTAAAGCTTATCATTCATTGTATTTCAAGTTTTTGAATGAATGAACGAGTTCTATTTGTCAAGTAACCTCATTTGCCGCGCAAACCGGACAAAAAATCATCCAAATGTCGTCTTCGAACCGGGTATTAATGTGTTAAAATTGAGTATTTTTATATCTTCGATATATTTAGAATGAAAATATTGAAATACAATATCTTTTAGTGTTATTGCTTCCATGGTTTTATTTGACAGTAAATTTCGCAATTATGTATTAAAAAACAGCAATCGCGCGCGAAATTGCGCGGCGGACAGGGTACATTCCGCGTTACGTATGGCCGGCATCCGACCAGATCCATTTTTTTGTATGCGCTGCGAACTGAGGCCATTTTCATTTGAAATGAAACACTAGTCAAAATAGAATGCGAAAATAACTAAAATCTCACACGTGAACGCAATAAAATATCTAATATTCTTCACACTTATCAAATAACACAATATATTTAAAATCGTAAATGAAGAGATTAAAATATCGAAATTTTTTACGGAAATCACAGATAAAAGCACAAAAAAGAATCAATGACGTAATGTTTTTACGCGATGCGACTATAAGAATATATTTTCAATTTTAGTAAAACACAAAGATGTAACAATTTAAAATTTCAAAACCGGCGCGTTAGATGACAAAACTTGAACTAATCTCGTCTTTCGGCGGGATATCATAAAACGGGAGTCATATAATACCTCCAATCGCCCCGGGCCGGTTGGGGATGTTTTATGACTTTTATTACCTTTGTACAGATGATCAAAGCCCTGTGAGCGCCGTGAGCGGTCATTCTCACAGGGATTGCGGCGCGGCGAAAGACAAGTCAGCGCAGGTATAAAAAACACTAGCAAATGTTCAAATTTACACAAATGACTTCATGTCAAATTTCGTAATTTTGTCTAAAATTTTTTTCGTATTGGGAATTAGCCATTTTTTCGAATTAAAGAAAGCATTATGCATGAAAATTCATTTAAGGGGGATAAAATATGATTAAATTTTTCGAATTATACCGAATTTCGAATTATAGTTGTTTGTATTAACGAGCTTTTACTGTATATAGATATACGCGGCAGAATATCCCAGAAAACTACACACAGAATAATCTGAATAGCTGTGAAAATCTGAGGACATTTTTAGTCATATCTTAGTTAACAATCATCGGCAAATCAGATATAAATCTCAAATAACTATACCGAAAATAACCGGTTAAAATAAGTGTTCGATCAAGACAAGACAGCAATATCCGATTACGTAAATAGCAAAAGCATCAGTACTCGCTATTTGGTAGCAAACAGAGCAATATACCCATATTTAGAAGTTAAATTTTTATTTATACACATGTATAAAAGAAAAATTGAGGTGGTAATTGTTTTTAAAAACTTATTTCCAATGAGATGTAGGTTTCGTAGATTCCAGAGAAATTTCTTTGATTAGTGACAGGTTTTTTTGTATTTATCCCAGGAACACCTCAATGGTATATTGCTGCCTTTACTTTCATACCCCTCACATTTAATAGTTTGCTGAGTTTTCTCACTAGCTTTACTAAATCGTAACATATCTGTTTTGTGTCATATAGGAATATTAATAATGTTGTTATTTTTCAGGCATTCGGTGACAGATTTAGCGGTGGTAATATCAGTGTAATGTCAGATTTAGTGAAGGCTGGTTTTATGGGACGTAAATCGGGCAAGGGTCTCTTCATTTATGAAAAAGGATCCAAAAGCCGAGAGGTCAACGAGGAGGCTTTGAAAATATTGAAGGAAAGGTATTCCCTGGAATCAAAGGGCGCTAACTCTAATGAAGACTTGCAACTTAGGATGGTATCGAGGTTTGTACAATACCGTTTATTATTTTATGAATATTGTACTCATGCTGTAGTGAATTTTCTTTTGACATCCATGATCGGAAACGTTTACGGACAATTTCAATAGAATAGATCAACATATCACTGGTCAGATGTGAACTTAAGCTTTTGCAAAAAATAAAATTAAACTAAGCTTAAAGCATTTGCGATGTGGTTGGACATCATTTTTTAATTTCAAAAACTAATAAACTTTGTATAAACCACATTGGTTGTTTTTTAAATGTTTTATCGGTTTCGATATCATTGTATCTCTGTCAGGACGGGCGTCCAATGACATCCATAATTTTAATTTGTTGAGAAAGATAGGCCTCATTTTGGTTTGGGGGGGGGGAGTGGGGTTTGTCAGTTAGACATTGAAAGGGGAATTATATTAGATAATGGGTTTTTCATAAAATTTAGTTGGTAATTAATTATATTAGATTTAGTGTTGAGGGACTTTTTGATATGATTTTTAATATGTGTAAATTATCTAACCTAAGGCCTCTGTTATTTATATATAAAATTTTAATGCCATTTTCTTTTTTAAAACTGTGGCCTATCTTTAACAGATGATTACAGAATTCTGTGAATTTTTTTTTAGTAAGACTTATTGAGTGTTCTTTTATTCTAATATGTTTTAAAATATTAAAATGTGTCAAAAAATGCTGAAGAGTCATTACAATAAAGTTTATACATACCGGAATGATTCCTCTTATTTATATATTTAAGCAATCACAGTGAGTAAAGAGTTGTGTACTTTTACATTAAGTTTGTTTAATTTTTCAGTGAATTACATTATTGTTTTTTAGTTTTACGTAAAAGACGTCTCCTTAACAAGATAGAGGTCTGCGTTTAATGGGTCAGCTTTATCTTTAGAGTTTATTAAGAATTTTACCTAAGTTTTTATTAGTGTAAAACGCGGGTATAATGCAACTAGGTAAATATTTAGATGAGTTATCAGAAAGATTTTTAGAAAGACACAGTTTATATGTAACATCCTATTCTATTTATTATTATTAAATAAATAAATAAATAAATATAACTTTATTCCAGAATTATTGTATTCTATTGTCTCAATTGATTTTCATTACTATTTTTTTTCAGATTTGTCAATGAAGCCGTTCTCTGTTTAGAAGAAAAGATTTTGGATAACCCCTTGGAGGGTGACGTCGGAGCAGTTTTTGGCCTGGGCTTCCCCCCATTCACCGGCGGACCATTCAGGTAAGATGCGGTACTTAATTTATCAATGGGAATAAATTAATTGAAAATTATTTGCAAGCAATTGTTATCTCGATTGTTTTTTTTTTAAAGTATGCCCTTTGTGATCTAGATCACACCAGACGTTTTTAGGATACCTCTTAAAAATTTGATATATACTGATACAGTAGAGCTTTGTTAATTTGAGTATTTAAGGAATCCAAAAAAAAAAACATCAAATTATTTGAAACCCCATTAATTTGTAATTAAATTCAAGCAGAAAATTTTTAAAAAATTGCCAATAGTTACTAAAAAATCAAATGTTATTTTTTCAATTCATCATGTTTAGATGGTCATAACTGAAATTTTTTGTAGTTATCATTAAATTTATGGAAGGCTTCATCAACCTTCACTTGATTTTAACTTTTGATTCTGGTTCCATAAATACATGAAATAATAAGATCAAGTTAATAATAACTTCTTCCGAAGAAAATTAAACATATTAACAGCACAAGGTTATTAGAAAAAAAATTAACTAAAGGAAAATTTAAAAAAAGCAAAAAACATTTTCAAACGCGTCAAAGTATGAATAATTAGTGAAAATTAAACTATCTGCGCATATCAAGGCAGCCAACTAAAGAAAGCATACACGGGATTCTTCAGTTGTAGGGATAGTGATGTTGTAACAAGTATAGATAAAGGTTATTCCACTAGGCGCACCATCATAAAGCCGCGTGCATCGGTAGTTTTTTATAACTTGCTAATTTTTTTTTTATTGTGTAACATTTATGTAAATTTGAATTATGTAACATAAAATTTATAGATTTTAGATGCAAGGGTCTAAAAATTATTTTGAATGATGAATTATCAACTATAAAATTAACATTTTGGGTCTTGTCTATTTTAAACAACCCGCAACAATAAAACAACAATTAAAATTTTGATGAAATTTCGATATGCTGGTTGAATTAACGGTGTTTTACGCAATACTTAGTAATTTTCTTTTCTAAGTAATTGAATTCTTCCCTTGTATTCTTTTGTAGATGGGTGGATGCTTACGGAGCAGATAAACTTGTCAGCAAGATGGAAGGGTATGCTGCGCTGTACGGAGCACCGTTCAAACCAGCCCAGACTCTGTTGGACATGGCTAAGGATTCTTCCAAAAAGTTTCACAAGTGAATCCAATTTCATTTAAATGCATCTGTAAAATAGGCATACGTCGTACATTATTAATTTATAAGCTTTTCTTTTATAATAAATACGTTAATTGTAATTGTAAGATCAATGCAATAACTCTTATGTGAAGATACACATATGGATATTGAAATATAAAAATGTGTTGTACAACACATAATCGCACATGTGATAATTGAAATTGAAAACGAAAAGCTGAACAGTAATTTTGATACTTGTCGATATTATCAATAAACTTACTATTCGATATTATAGTATTTGGTTGATTTCCCAAATCCTGCCTATTTTTTATAATTACACAGACACATTTTACAACGGTTTCTGTTTAAATCATTTTATATAAAATGGTATATTTATGAGAAAAATAGTATTACAGAATATTTTGTACATAAAATTATGGGGTAATTCAATTTTTTCAGATTTGAAACCTCTGTACTTTTTGCGACAATGTCGTTTTTAATCATGTACAATTTGATAAGGAGTACTATTAAGAAACTATCTTTTTTTTTACAATATTTTTTTGTTGAATTCATTATAAGATTACATATTTATATATAATTCTATTTTACTTTTTTTTTCTTGATAATTCACGTTTTTTGTCCTGTTTATTACCAAAAGTATTTTAATAATTTTTGACAGCTTATATGGTATCATTAAATTAAGGACGGAACAAATTTATATTGTTTCGTCTAAACCGTTATCCTATAAGAACTCTTCCTGGGAATTTAGAAATATATAATTGGAAAAATATTGTTGTAATTTTATATATTTTTTATATATTCTGTAACATCTAATTCAATAAAAAAATATTCATGACTCTGTCGTTTTATTTTATGACAGTAGGTATAGTTTTATAATTATATTTGAATTAATTAAAATGTATTAATTGCCAATGACATGAAAATGTCGAGGATGCATAGAAAAGTTTTCAGATCCAGATCAAGGAAAGGAAGGAGGAAAAATTAAAAGAATTTTATCCATCTTTTAGAAGAGTAGCTATATATTGTGTTTGGTTGTTTTAGTTCAATTTATCATTTAAACCATTTTTTTTTTTAAATAGATATGTGAACACGGAATATGTGTCACATCAATATTCGTACTATTCTTAAACTAAGCCAAAAGTCTGTTCTATGAAATTAGGACTAACTTGCTGGTTCCCTGGAATGGGGCTCGAACCACTGATCATTAGATCACTAGGCGAGCGTCATGACATGTCCTTAGGTTTTCACGGCTGTTCAGAATCTATTATATATATATATCATATATATATCACATATACACAGCAGAATATCCCAGAAAACTATACACAGAAGAGCGTCATGACCACTACACCAAGAAGCTGTTATTTAGATGAATCAATTATAATTATAAAAAAAATCTGTCTACTATTAATATACTTGCTTAACACTGGGTACAAACCCAGAGCTTTCTTTTGCCGGGAGAGTATATGACCTTCTGGTTTGTGGGGTATTATGCCATGTTTTACAACCTTTCTGGCCGACATTTCGGATCCCATTGCAGGATCCATTATCAAGGTTGATGTGTAGTTTGCGAGTGTTGGTATTGTGGTTAAGTATTGGCTTGCAATACCGTGTCGAAAGCTTGGTATTTCTGTGTTACGTTGCAATACCTTGTCGGAGTCATGTGTTGTCGAGAGTTGTCTTATGTCTATATGTTTCAACTATTATTATATTCATTCATTATATTATTCATTACATTCAACTATATTCAACAACAACAACATTCATTATATTATTCATTACATTCAACTATATTCAACAACTAATCACTATCGGCGAAATCTGTGACGAGATTGACTTTGCGCTGGATACCATGATGTTTTCAATTTGAGACCATCATCTCTATTAATATTTATCAGGTGCTTGTATACCTCGAGTGCCTCCTTGATAAGACGTGCATGGTGACTCTTAGGCTTTCCAAGGATTTTCGGATTTACGGATGCAAAATGATGGCCGATATCCAGAAAATGCTCAGTCAGTAATTAATACATTCCATTTTTCATACATCTTTTTAACATCTAATTTATTGTTACGCGCCAAACGTCACATCGCAGGGCAGCCACCACAAGATACAAAAAATGGTCACTAAGGGTGGTGGCTATGGAACCAGGGCGGAAGGGGCACACTATTCTTTTGAATCTCTAACGGATACATACACCGGTGTACCGCCATATTGTTGTGTTTTGTGTATATTAGAAATAAAAAGAAGAATACTCCAGCCCAATCGGTGTTATCAATAATTTTCACCTCTGCCCGTAATATTATTTTAAATATCACAGACCTATGTTGAAGATGAAGATAGCCTGGAAAAATGAGTGATCCCTTGAGAGTTGACAGAGATGAAGAGTGATAGATCGATCTTCAGCGAGATGGACAGACCCAAGTCCGAGAAATGCTCCTAAAAATCCTCACTATACATCACCCTAAACACGATTAGAAAATTGAAAAAATGAAGAATAGATCGCGAAAATTAGAGAAGGTATTATGAAATACTTTTACTGTACAGGGTGTCTCATAGCTAGTAGCAAAAACTTAACAGGTGGATTCCTGCCTTGATAATGACTCGAAAATGTTCAAGCAACCATGACCATGTCCATGTCGACAGTTATGAACATGTGCAATATCAAAGTTTGCATTTTTTTTCAATATTTCTGACTTATTTTTTGAAAAGAGATGAACTATCATTGTAATAACTTATATTGATTATGAAAAATTCATTCTGTTCAATACCACACAAATAAAATGTAAGAACCTTGTAAAAAATCTATTTTCAATTTTTGCATGGTTTTCACTTTTTATTTGAGTAGTATTGAACAGAATGAATTTATTATAATCAATATAAGTTACTATAATGAAAATACAACTTTTTGCAAAAAATAAGTCAGAAGTATTGCAAAAAAATGCGAACTTTGATATTGCATATCTCCAGAACTATGATATTAGGTCATGGTTGCTTGAACATTTTCGACTCATTGTCAAGGCAAGAAACCACCTGAAAAGTTTTTGCTACTAGCTATGAGACACTGTATATGTATCGTACATTATCCACAAATCGAACAATTCATATGTTGTGCGTGCATTTTCTTAATTTTTCCGGTTCAAAAATGGTGTTTTGCTCCGCATGCCATTTTTCGCATTTTTTGGCATCAACACTTCTAAGTAACACAGCACTAGGACATTCTAGGCTTTTCAAATAAATTGCGTTGTGTTCAGTTCATTCTGGTCTATAAAATGAAGCTCTATTAACTTACCTTAATATATTTGTCCTCATATACCTACACTTTGGAGCCTTGTAGACAAAGTTATTGGACGCGAATGAATAAAATAATATTTTCATACAATAATTTCTCAAAGAAGAAACGGTTTGTCAGCCTCATTTTTTTCTGTGCTTTCGTGTATAAGAGTTAAGCTATTGTATGTATAAAACATCAATAGGTAGTGAGTAGCTTACCCTTTGAAAGTTATACCCTCTAGAAAGCTGAATTTTTTATTTTTTCTTCTCACCTGCATTATCTCCAGAAAAAATCTAAAAATTGAACATTTAAAAGGTCTTTAGAGTAAAAACTGCAGAAAAAAACCTGTCCTCACTACTTTGATTCCACCTTTAAGAGACGTCGCAGAAAAGCCCGAAGACCTCTATTGTAGCAGAAGTGAAACAATCCACAACAAAACGCATATCATTTACGACATCGGAAGAAATAATCAGTTCAGTCTACATCTCCGCCGTGATATGACGCTCTCCTGATGACGCTGAATAAAACTTCAGAGAAATGTCGAGATTTGCTTCTCAGTAAAATATATGGTCCGTATAAAACATCCATTTTATTTAACACATAAGTATGTTCAACGACCGTAATAATAACCTTAACTCTTTAATGCAGTATAGTATACTCAAAGTAGGTATAAAAAATGTGAATTTGGACAAAAAATACTCGATTTCCACATCCTGACCACTTACGTACAATGGATTGACCCTAAATAAATTTGAATCTAAAATAATGAAAATTTATACACTAGGCACTTACTTTATTATAAATAAACACGTAGGCAGTCTACATGCTTTTTTATAATAAAGTTCTTGTGTTTTTAGTTCAAAATTTTTAAAATTCCTTAGAAATAATAGAATAGCATCTTATGCCCACTTCTCCTTGATAGGGATAAAATAAAAAAATATTTTTTCATCAAACTAATAATTTCGTTGTCCGTCAGTCCGCCTGCCTGTCGCCGTAACTTCGTATAACGTCCGTAATTTCGTTAGAATTCACGGCTAAACAACCAAATTAAACAGCCGGAGATGGGACTTGAACCCTGGGCTTCAAAACCCGAACTGTACGCTTCACGCATGTTGCTACGACCGCCTCTACATAAATGTACACTAGCTTAGAAAAGATGCGAACCAATGTTCCGTCATTTTTGACGGGTTACAGCTAGTAATTTTATTAAAAAAGTTTTTAAAAATTTACAAATTTTTCATAAAAAATCAACCAACAAAATACCAGTTATTTATTAATTTTTAATAATATTAATAAACCATTAACATCAGAGATTGGACCGGAATGAGACAGGTGAAGTATTTGTTCCGGACAGCGCAAGACAGAGAGGTTTTCGCACAAGTGATTGGGAATGCCGGGGGGATCTGACAAGGCACAAAACGAAGAAGAAGAATAAACCATATCAGTTATTTACTAGAGCTTGAACAACGTAAATTCGCGTGCGGCGACTTTGGAACTAAAACCCGCCCTGCCTGCACCCAGCGGTAAACCCTCGTCCTGTCATTCGGTTTAATCTGTATTTGTGCGTGAACTGTGACATCTTGATTTCCAATATACACTGAATTATTATGTCCAAAACAGTCCAGGGTGGTGCAAGAACAATTGCCAATGCAATATTAAAGTTTTGCGAAGCTGAAAATTCAGATAATGGACCAATATTACCGTTTGACAGGACTCTAGATAGAGCGGCCGCCATTACTGATTTGTTTCCTTAGTGTTGCCCGACCAAATTTCTATTAAAGGCTCCGACACCCGTCACCGGACACTCTGTACATTATGTATTGTGTAATAAATGTATACCCTGGCAACTTCTGTTTCGCGACAGGGACGCCCTCCCTCGCACGCCAATTTATACTGGTCGCACTCTAATGAGATTTTTGCTGTTGTTCATTCGATATCAAATGCTGTCACTTTTTACTCCCTTTATATTAACTCGTGGCGTCTGCTTGCTTGCTTGCCGGCTTGCCGTCGAAAAAACTTTGGATCGATTTTTGACCATTTTCCCGTGATCCAATCGAGCTGAAACTTTGCAAGCAGACTCGTGGCGACGATCAAGAAGATCTATCAAATTTTCGTTAAAAAAATAATAATTATAGTATAATTTTGGATTTTTCAAATATTTAATGTTTTTTTCATACAACTTAGTAAGTTGTATGGAGATTCCGACGCATATGATAGACTCGAAACCTGAAAATGAGAAAGGGAGTATTGTAGAAACCTGTTTTTTTTGGGATACTTTTTTTGTTTTTCGATGTTTATAGCGTTAATTTTGTGGTTGGACACAATTATTAATTTTAATTAAACAAATTTGTATTAACCACTTAACTAGTAACTCTACGTATACCGATTTCTATATCACTGTATCTTCATCAGGACGGACGCAAACTAACTATCCATTATCTATTCTAGCCGTCACTTTTAGTAATATGAACTCCCTAGCGGATTCACCAGTCAATCTATGTCTTGAACTACATTTCATTTCAAAGAACACTTCGCCCTCACGTGCCAGCTGAATTACTGTACGCGCCACTTATGGCACGCGTGCCGTAGGATCGCCACCACTGGTCTAGATAATAGCCACATACTCCGCCACGTAATGGTTTTAATTAAATATTTACTCCCAGAGCGACAACAAAACTTTTCGCACTTCATTAAAAATAACTGGATTGTTAATATGTATTTACTTAGGTACATACCTATAATTATATTTAAAAGAAACAATGTATGGTATCGTGATTATTTTTATATTTTCTTCGTGTGTATACGCACACGTAGGAGAAAGAAATAATGATAACTTGGTAAAGCAAGTAAACAAGTAATAAAAAGCGTGTAAAAACAAGTTACGAGTGTTAAAAATATCCAATAAAAACGTTCGTTTTTATGTTAGTATTCCCCCTCTTCTTTCTTCAATATCTCCTTCTTCCTCGGTCCGATTCCAATGGTATTTGCACATAAAAATCTCTAAAGTAAAAAAAAATATTCTTTAAGTGCGATGATATTATTAATCTGAAATGAATCATGTTCAATGAATAAATACATTTTAAACTTTCGAAACTCGTTCAGAATTTTGATTCGCGCCATTTTCTGTGATCCACAGAAACACCTACTCGTAGTTTCACAAAATTCCGCTGCTGCAGTGTTCTTGATATCGCCAGTCGGTCTTTGGTCACGTTGTGCTAATAGCCGAACTTATATTTAACGTATTCAAGAGTTAAGGTTATTATTACGGTCGTTAGACATATTTATGGGTTAAATTAAGCAAAACTCGGCGTTTCGCTGAAGTCTTATCCAGCGTCATCAGGAGAGCATCCTATGACCGCGGGGGTGGAGGCCGAACTGATTTAGGTACAGATACACATGCTTATTTCGAGCATGCTCAAAACTAGCATGCCCTAACAACTGTAGGTACAGTTGCCGGCAAACTTCTTGAAATTTTTTGGCGTAGTGGGGGAATGCGCAGAAGACAAAATTTGGGTCTCGTTGATGGAAAGGTATATGCGCAAACTTCCCCCCACTACGCTGTAAAATTTCAAGATGTTTGCCGGCTACTGTACACTCTTTCTCATTACTGGCATGCTCAAAGCTAATAATCAAACACACATGCTTATTAGTGGCATGCTCTTGTCATAAAATAGAGAGGAACTCTAGTTCAAAATTGAAACTTTGCACACACTGAAATAGAAAATTCAAGTGAACCAAGAAATCAAAACAGTTCCTGGGTTTACCTAATCAAACCTCATAATATGCTTATTACTGGCATGCTCTTGTGATAAAATAGAGAAGCTCTTGTTCAAAATGGAATCTTTGCAAACTGATATAGAAAATTCTAATGAACCAAAAAATCAAAATAGTTCTCGAGTTTCCATCCGCACATTTTTGATTTTAGTTTTTATAATTTTTATTGTAAGATTTGAATCATTCATGTCTTTTAATAAAGTTTCATAAACATTATTTCTTGCTATATTATTTTTATATAACGGTGACCGAGTATTCCACAAACATTCGTGATTCCTACAATAAGTCACAAAAAGTAATGTTTTGTCATCTCCTCAACGGGCCATATTTGTTTCATCTGTCACGGACTGAGAAGATCGCATCGATAATCGATACTAGCCGCGAATGACATTAGCATGCTCATAAGCAAGCCTGTTCACATTACCATGTTCATAAGCAAGCCTGCTCAAAAGACACCCCTTCTCGTGGTGAATGACATTAGCACGCTCAAAAATTAACTGCCAACACAAATAATGCAAGGTCAATACTGCGCATACTCACGTGCCACTAATAAGCATGTGTATCAGTACCTTATTTCTTCCGAGGTCGTAAATTATATGCACTTTGTTGTGGAGTGTTCACATCTTCTACGATAGAGGTCGCCAGTGTGCAATTTGTACTAATTACATCTTCGAGCTTTTCTGTCGAGATTTGCTTCGCAGTGAAATATTACGGTTCGTATAAAATATCAGTTTCATTTAACGTTTTCAATCTTTAATTTAAATAAAATACGTAAATTATCGTTTAATTCACATTTGTATTTTATTTTGAGAATAATATTTGTCTATGTTAATTAGATTGCAAATACTTTTTGTAGTGTCGCCAGTGGAGTCGGCCCGATAGTATTTTATAAATGAGTAAAGTGATGGTGTTCGAGAGAGATGAAAGTGTGACTAAGAGTGTCCAGATGGTGCGTTTTACGCGCGAGTCCACTCGCGCGTTCCAATTTATATTGCATCCAGATAACGCGTTTCCTACGCTGGGAGGGACTTCCCAGCGTAGGAAACGCTGACAATGAAGTATCTTTCGGAAAAATCCTTTCCTTCGTCACTGTCCCGACAGTGACGAAGGAAAGGATTTTTCCGAAACATGTAGGTGTAATTAATATAAGCGGATAAAAACAAAAAAAATGTCTCGTCTTTTGTATTTAGTCCTAAGCATGTAAATAGGAAAATCTGGAGTATCGATCAAGTGGCCGACAACTGTAGAAACTGCTCTTTATTCTGTAATCGTATCATGTAAATCAAATCACTCAATTTCTATGTAGGTAATTCATTCAGAGCAAGCGCGATTTATAGATTTAATGATGTGAAATGGTGATCTTTCGATCTGTATTTATATTTAAAGATGCATAAGAGTGATTTAAATCTTTTGAGTGAAAAGAGTTATAACTCCCTGATCTGTCAAGAGAGTGATTGTGCGCATCTCTAGCACGGAATCGCGCGTAGTACCTACTGGACGCAACAATGCCGCCCGAGTACAGTAGCCGGCAAACATCTTGAAATTCTGCGGCGTAGTGGAGGGACGTTTGCGCATCTACCTTTCTACCAACGAGACTCAAATTTCGTCTTCTGCGCATTCCCCCACTTAGCCAAAGAATTTCATGAAGTTTGCCGGCAACTGTATCTCAACTCGCGCAGCGCTCGCGCGTAAAACGAGCGAGTCGAGAGTTCCGCGCGTAGCGCGCGATTTACAAACGCGCGTCAGCATCTGGACGGGATGTATGTAGCTCCAGTATCTAGAGAACGCGTGAGTACACGCGCGTAGACACTCGCGCGAGTGCACTCGCACTATAAATAGAACACACTATGAGTAAAAATTTTATGTTATATTTTTAGGTAAAAGCCTATACTCATTGCCGCTATTTACTTTATATTTTTAACTTTTATACTCATGTTTTGGTGCTATACAGATATTGTTTAATGTATGTGCTTTTTGAAATTTATTTTATACTCTTTATGTAAAAGCCTAATGGGCGTAAAAAAAAAAAAAAAAAAAAAAAACGTGGTATCTGGACGCAATATAAATTGAAACGCGCGAGTGGACTCGCGCGCAAAACGCGGCATCTGGATAGGTTCTAAGGGTTGGTTGTTTGATCAGTAGTTAGAGTTAAGCAAAAAGCATAGATTTTTACGAAAACGGGTGATTTTATTGGTGGAAAAATCAAAAATCTATGATTTTTTTTCTTATCTATTACTCTTACTCCTAATCAAACAACCGATCCCAAGTAGAGAGGAAAGAGTAACTAAATGTAGTGTAATTGTGGACAACGAATGTTTAGAACAAGTGAAGTGAAGTGAAGTTTGTGTATTTAATAAGTATGTTTAGTAGAGACGGCAAGGCTGAGAATGATATCGAAAAGAGAGTCACTGCGGGAAACAAAGTAAATGGCGCTCTGAATGCAATTACGGCCAATAAGAACCTGTCAAAGGAAGCAAAACTACCGACACATAATGGTGTTCTAGTACCTCTGACGCACGGAAGAGAAGCCTGGAATTGGCAAAAAATAAAAAGGACGTAGACTGAATGCGGTGACTAGGGCGCTTTTGTAGAAAATCATTGGTCGATAGACTGAGGAATGAACAAATTACAATTGAATGTAATGTTGGCTGTAGCGTGATAGGTAGATAGAATTAATAAAGGCTCGCCGAGATGGTTTGGTCATATGGAACGTATAAGCGAGCAAAGGATGGTTAAGAAAATATATGAGGCGAGTACCTATTGAAGGTAGCAGGAGCAGAGAACGTCCGCGAAAGACCCGGCGCGGTCAGGTTTTTAATCTTGATTTTTTTATTTAAATAATTGTAGCGCCTGATTCCAAAACACCCTAAAACGGATTTTGGATAATTTGAGTTAAGTATGCACTTTTGGAGATTTTTCATATGCAAAGCACATTTTTTTCTTAAAGGTCACTTAAATGCATTGATATTGCATGTTCAAAATCAGGGATATGGTTCAAAATACCCCGAAGAAGCTTTCAAAATATATGTTTTTTAATCATAACCCAAAAACGTTTTAGGGAGTTTTAGAATTGATCAATTATACCTTTTTTTTTGCAAAAGAAAAAAAACACTAATTCACAAGACCGGCCTGTCAGAGGGTTTTTTATTGTTAACTGGGTATAATAAAAAAGTAACATAAGTTTATAAACATAAAAAAAGAAACATGTATTAACGATAACGATAATAAAATAACAAAAACATAAGGCTAGGAAGAGTTGAAAGCGCTCATTTGGAATCTGGCCCCAGACCCCTGAAAGTGATTTTGGATTCGCCCATGCTCGTGAGAAATGCTCTAAAAAATAAAAGTAACCTGAATTGCTCTGACAAAAAAAAGTATTAATTTAGTCCGACCTAACAATCAAACAGAGAACCCAACTGAGAGAGCTATCGGAAGAACTGAAGTTGCGTAGAGAGAAGGGTGAGAGCGATATTACCATTAGGTATATAAATGGAACACCTAAGATTATTAAAATTCCTCCAAAAAACATGTAGCATCACAGCTGATGGAAATCACTCTCTTGTATACAAATCTCAATTCCCTCATGGCTAAATTCCATGAGTTTATTGTGGAGGTTGACAGATATAAACCTGTGTTTGTAATAGTAACAGAGACGTGGCTTAACTGTGATATACCTGATGTGTTGGTGAATACACCTGGCTATATTTTAGATAGAAGAGATCGGAAAGATAGAAGAGGAGGGGGAGTTGCTATATATGCTTCTAGTATGCTTAATAATTGTCCAATACACATAGTGGAAAACAACCCTCTTATTATCGAGAACATTGAAATTGTGACCTTACATGTCAAGATCTGTGATGTTTCATTTAATCTAATCGGTGTATACCGACCTCCGGATACATTAAGAGTGGATAATTTTAACCTAATAGCATACATTAAAGAATTATCAGAGACCGGCCTAACTATTATGCTCGGTGACTTTAACTACTCTCGCCTGTATTGGCCATTGGCTGAGATTGGCTCTGGAAATAACCAAGATAATGATTTCGCAAATATGTTTACCGAGAGTAGCCTTTTCCAATTTGTTGACTTGACTCGCGAGTGTTTTCTTCGTAGCCAAAATAATTTTTATGCCATAAAAGTACCATGGCGATTGTTACAGTAGTAAAAGCGGATTTTGTGATTTTTAAATAAGTAGTTCGAGGCGTAGTCAGACTACTTATGCTATGTTCGGACCATACAAAGAACTTGACAATCAGCAGCTACCAACTATAAGGGACGTCATTTAATTTATTTTATTTGTCAAGAACGACCTGAAATTCACGTAAAATTGAAAAGATCCATCCAAATCAGATATATATATGTGATTGTTTCCGAAGAGATCAACAATATTTGGACTAAAACTTCGATTCCAGTTGCAACTAAGGAACGAGTTATTTAATTAGTGAAATCCAATTTGGAAAAGTATCTCAATTTGAAAAGATACCCTAAAAACAAACGAAATGATAGTTTAGAAAATAAACTGAAATGTTTTTGCATCTGAGAAACTTTTTGACGTTTCCGCTTGTAAATGCACTTCATTTGAATCTTGTTCGTGTCTAAAACCTAAGAAAGTTTACATCAATGAGAGAAGTTTTTGTTGAATCAAATAAATGACAGGAATATGGTTATAAGCGGTTTTGATAAGAAAGAAACGGCTAGATTAATTAAACGACAGCAGAGATAAATTTTATAGTCAATAAGGGTAACAAAAAAGTCGTGTTTTACTCAAGAAACCGATTCTGTCTCAGCGAATTGTAATGAAGATTCAGTGCGTGAATCTTCCCCAGAAACGTATCCGATAACAGAGGCATCCCCGACAAACTCGCCCTCGACAGAGACACCATTGAATTCGACGGCGAATTGGAATACATTGCCTTTGCCGACAGTTGCTAAAATCTGTGATAGTTACGGTTTATCCACGCAATCTGCTGCTGCTGTTGCTTCTGCAGTTTTGACTGACGTCGGCTTGGTTTCTACCGAAGATTTAACTCTGGTTATTGATAAAAATAAGATCTACAGAGATGTATCTAAAGCCCGGAAGCTTCAAAAGATATTGGAGGTATTGTTATAAAAAGCATTTACTTTGATGGACGACAAGACCATCGCAAAGAAGTTTTAGAAGACCACATCTCAATTTTAGCACAGCCTGGATAAATTTATTTGGGGACACACAATACCGAAAGACGTGGCACTGTAAAGGGAATTCTTACTTCGATCACAACTCTAGTAGAGGTTCGAGGTTGGAATTAGGATGACGTGATTTGCGTTGAATGTGACGGAACTGCAACTAACACCGATTGGAAGGGTGGCGTGATTCAATATTTAGAAGAGTATTTGCAGAGACCGTTACAATGGTGTGTTTGTATGCTTCTTGTCAATGAGTTACCCCTTCGTCATTTATTCTTAACCTTAGATGATTGCACTTCGGGTCCTAGAGAATATAACAGACGCCTCACAAAGTGTAACTGACGTTACTTCTAGAGATGGCTTTATTAGAACCAGGATGCAATCTCGAGCAGAAATGCCAAATTTTGGACCCAAAAATAAGTTTAAATTTTTAGTTTTTGTCATTGATTATAATCTATATTTTGTTTATTTTATTTTCTTGTGCTTTGTTTCATTAATTTCAATACTAAAATACCTTTTAGACGTGATTTTTTTAATTATTTTAGGCAAACGGTTTAACTCTATAAAAACGTAAAATTTACAAAACTTCAAAGCTTGGTAGAGCCCTCAAGATGATAAACAATTATATTTTTTGTTACCTTTTTCGCAAATTGTGTAAAATTACGCAAATTTTGATACCTCTTGTGATTTTGTAGCTCAAAAGTTTTTTTTTCTCATACATGGACGGGACAGGGCTCATAAATTTTGTTTTCTCATACATGGACGGGACACCCTAATATACATCCCTCTTCTGGATTCAATGATAAGTGACCTACAGGACCGTCTGTCTCTTGAAATTACTTAATTTGTTTCAACTAAGCATTTTCATGCCAAAAAGCGAATAGAGTAATCAAGACATTGAAACTGTGAAACAACTAGCAACCGATTATACATTGTTACTAGATAATACTCCAGTTTCTGTCGTTGTAAGCGAATATCGGCTATGGATAGTGAAGTGGCAGCGGAGTCAGGACATACCGCAGTCGATTTCCGACCTTATTTTAAATTGCGATATTGAGATTTATCCTAATATAATAAATTTTTTATGTATTATGGCTACACTACCTGTTAGTGTAGCGACAGCGGAAAGATCTTTCTCTACGTTGCGAAGAATCAAATCGTGGCTAAGAGCTCCAATGGTTGAAGAACGTCTAACCGGATTGCCACTTCTCCACGTCCATAAAAACGTATACCCATTGGAGTAAATGAAGTGATAACGCGTTTCGGGAGAAGACATAAAAAAAAAAATGATTTTGTTATTTAAATATATGTAGGTATTTTTAAGTACAGTAGGTAGTTACATTTATTAATAAAATACCTTCGTTTTACTTGTAAGTATCTATTATTATCAAAATTAAATTATAACTTCTTGTGACTTGACCACGACTATGTGACCCCCCCCTGGCGTCAAAGCTGGATCCGCCCTTGCCTCAGCAATGACGAAAATATTGTTACTGAAATTGTTTATCTTCCACCGGTGTGAGCGATCATGTCATATTACTGGCTACCATGCAACTTTATAGCGGCAAAGAAATGCATGATGCTGAACAAAAGTATAAACATAATTTCTGGCGTGTGGACTTTGATAGAGTGAATGGTGTCCTAGCGAACCTTAACGTACCCCATGGCTATTCCAGTGGGAATATAGATAACATGTGGGACAATTTCATGGAAATTTTTCGTGACAATATAGAATCCTGTGCCCCACTTGTCTTAAATAAAAATCTTAAGTCAAAATGTAA